>CATIWM010568609.1:0-13958 GCA_949671775.1 Mallotus repandus
GATCCTTTAGATGCATACTTGCATGCATCCTGGCTTACATCACTCTTAGTGGAATTAGATTTCATGATATGCTAGAATCATTGCTCAAAGCATAAATCCAATTCCATTAATCTTAATTAATTGATTAAACTCTTTAATCAATAATTAAATTAATAAGGTGATTTGGAAAAACTCTTTTAGGTGTGACTTAATAGGTTCATGTCTAATTGGCAATGAGAATATAATATCAACTCTTGATATTATTTAAAACTCTTTCAAGCCTAAATGTGAAAATCCCAATTATACACATTTTGTTCTCATAAGTTGTGAGTGACCCCTAGCATCGATATCACAACTACCCAATTAAAAATGAATGCATATAATGATTCACTCGAACCCTTATGGTCATAATTACCGTGCACTAGAATCCCTTCATTAGAAGGTCCTGATATAGCCTAAAGTCAAGTTAAAGTCAAACTCTAATAGCTTATCATATGACCTCATCTCAAGTTATTCTTAATAAAACATAACAAATACTAGAAACACTTTCTAGCACTGAAACTCTTTGAGACTATATTATGTTTGTCCTGGCCAGGAACTCTATTCATCAAGAATAATCTTAGATGGCATAGGATCTATCCTGGTTCACCCCAGGCAATGAATCCCATCTTGGTAGAACACTCATCCCTACATTAAACTAATTAGAGCCACCACACGCCATATACCCATGTGTGAATAACATTAGTATGTAAGTGGTAACAAACTTTAACCACTCAAATGTGGATGACCGTCTCACCTCAGGTCAAAGGACTATACGCATAATTATGACCTAGACTGTGATCGTTGATTATAAGTGAATATCCTTGCGATCACAAATCTAACGTCGCTGTTTGATCCACTCATCATATGAGTATCCACATGTCTATTCTGATATCTCATATTAAGCAGCATGAGACTCACTAACTCCCATTATTAGTATCATATACTAATCAAGGAAAATAGATAGAGGTGATAGTTTAATTAATATTACCCAAATATTAATTAATTGACTATGAACAATTTATAGCATATGTACTAAATAAATTTATAGCTCATATTATCAACTCTTGATAATAAATTTATTTAACATAATGTTAAAGGATAAATACTCAAATAAATAAACACTTTATTTAAATGAATACTTTATTGCCATTTGGGATAATTTACAATGTCATTATATATTACTAAATGGTACTAGGGCACATCTATTCTAACAATATATTCACTGTCACAATTGACAATGCCTCCTCTAATGACACGACTTTGTCATATTTCAAAAAAAAATTGATAAATTGGGGGTGAGCACAGTTAGAGCTAAGTATGCACACATATGTTGCATTACACATATTTTGAATCTTGTAGTGAATAAGGGGTTGAAAGATGCAAACATTTATGTTAAAAGAGTGAGCGAAGCTGTTAGGTATATTAGGAACTCACTATCTAGATTAAGGAAATTCAAGGAATATAGTGACTTAGTTGGGGTTTAATGTAAATCTTGTTTGTCCCTTGATGTTCCCATTGGGTGGAACTCAATCTATTTGATGTTAAAGACTGCTTCAACTTATGAAAAAACCTTTCAATTTTATGAGGAACATGAAAGCAGTTTTAGGTTAGATTTAGGTGATAATGTGCCAACTTATTTGGATTGGGAGTCTGTCAAGCAATAAGTGGCATTTATACATCATTTCTATGAGTTAATATTGAGAATTTCTGGTTGTCAATACATTACTGCCAATCCATTTACTAATGAAATTACTGACTTGTTCTGCACTCTAAATGTGTTGCAAAAATCATTTGATTTATCAATGAGGCTTATGGGAAATAGCATGAAGACTAAGTTTGAAAAATATTAGGATGACCATGAAAGATGAACCATATGATTTTCATTGCCAACATTTTAGATCCTAGGGACAAAATTGAATACATGCAGTTCTCCTTAAACATTATTTATGGAGAAATACTTGGTGGAAGAATATTCAATAGTATGAAATGTTCTCTTTATGAGCAGTTTGAAGATTATGTTAGCTTATACAAACCCTCGACTGATTCTATTTCTCAGATATCCTCTGCTGAACCTCTTAGCCAATCTAAATCAGGTGCCTCTGATTCTGTTTATAGGAATAATGTATCTATTTTGAAGGCCCATTTTAAGAAATAGAAATTGGAGGAGGGTTTAGGAGGTAAAAGTAAGAAAAGTAAGGTTGACTTATACCTCAATGAAGTAGCTATAGAGAAATCAGGTCCCTTTGATGTATTGAGGTGATGGAAGTTGAATTCAGAGGGATTCCCCAGCCTCTCTAAACTTGCTCAAGATGTTTTAGCTATTCCCATCTCTACAGTTGCTTCAGAGAGTGCTTTTAGCACATATGGGAGAGTCCTTGATGTCTTTAGGAGCTCTTTGACTCCAAAGATAGTGGAAGCTCTTATCTGTAATTCAAATTGGCTAAGAAAGGGCAATCAGCCTGTTTCTGTTGAAGAGACATTTAAAGATTTAGAAAACTTTGGGAAAGGTATAAATTGATTTTATATGCCTAAATTTCCTTGTGTTTTTTCATTTAATCTTTACTAAGTTTGTTATTTTACTTGTGCAGATTTGCTATCAGTTAGAATAGGGCCAAACATGCATGTTGACCATGCCTCCTTATAAGTCATATAACAGATTTTACAAACAAATTTTTTTGAGTAAATTTGCAAACCTTAGGTACCTTTTATATTGATGATTTATCTGGGCTATTGCTACTGTTTGTCTGAGCTGCTTTTTCCTTGTGTTTCTATTTGCTTGTGGGGTTTGCAATTAAATGTGACCTTCACTGCATTTTTTGATTCGGATATAGTGTTATTGTTGTATTATTTTGCATTAAAATGTGACCTTCACTGCTGATTTGATTTTGCTTCAGTGTTGATGTTGCAGTTTTTTTTTTTTTGCATTCAGATGTGACCTCCACTGCTGATTTAATTATGTTTAGTGTTGATGTTGCATTTTTTTGCATATGTGAGGCTATGATGAATGCTTCCACTCAATTTAAAATGATTTAAATAAGTGAATGATGTGCTTAAGTGTCCCTAGTAGCTCAATTTTTTTATGTTGCTGGAAATGTGGCTACATTTGCTATTCATGACTTGATTTGCATACTGATTTTAAGCCTCCCTATCTATTATCAAATTATTGCTTATTTTGATTTATTATACTAATGCGTTTTGCTTCTTCTTTTCAAGGCAATTGGTGGTACTGACTTTTTTAAATCTTCTTAAGGACTTAAGGTTCATGTTTGTTACTGATTGAATGACCTAATGCTGGAGACTTCTTGTTGTTGGTTCATTGCTGCTAGATTTATATTGTTTCTGTTTACATTATTTATTCATTCCTATGTTTATTTTTCTGTTTCAAATGAGATGAGTCAATGATGAGGCTTCCACCTCATTTACTTTTATGATTCAAATGTTAATTGGTATCAAATGTTCCTTAAGTGGCTTTTTTTTTTATTGCCAAGAACAACTTTACCAATAGGCTGTTGATTTAAACTGATTGCCCTAAGACTCATCTCATCAATAGTTCTTTTAACATTCATTTCTTTCACTTAATACTTTGCAATTTATGTTTATTTTTTCCCATTGTTTTTCAGGAAAACAAAGAAAGATTCCTATTATTTTGGATGGAGTCCTTAGCTTTATGCAAAGTTGATTTTTTGTTGCTTGTAATTAATATACAATTATTTTGTTGCCTGTAATTTGTATAGAAATAGGGCTTTAATTTTATATGTTAATTTATAGAATTAGGGCTTTAATTTTATATGTAAATTTATAGGGTTGTTTGGTATAGTTTAGGGCCCTTGGGCTTTTTTTTTGCTGCCTTAGGGCTTATATTTTTGGACTTTACAAACTGAAAATATGTAAAGCTGGGCCAAGCCCATTAATATACTTAATATAGTTAAATGTTTATTAGTTCTGGGCTTAATTTTAATGGGCCATAACAAACCGATACAATCGATACATCCGAACCGCCCAACCGGATTAAATCAGTTAACCGAACCATTAGTCTTAAGCCTCAAATAGGCTCGGTTTGGCCTCTAATGTCACTAATTCTTGACCCGACCGGAATGCCCATCCGAAACCCGAACCGAGCTGACCCGCCTAATGCTCATTCTTAACTATAAGTACCCAATTTCATGACATTAGATACAGGGATGCGACAAAGGACCCAATAATGAAAAATCAGCTATGAAATGAGGTAGAATTGGATATTTTTTGAGGATTTTTTACTAAATCGCAAAATTTCTTTTAGGGACTAAATTGAAAACTTTAGGAATTGTCAAATTCTAATCAAAATTTGCAAATTTTGATCGAAATTAGACAAAGTTTGATTGGAATTTGTAATTCTAAAAGGAATTTTCTAATCAGAATTTGAGTTTATGGGGCCATTTTTTAAAAAAAATTCTTGATTTTTCATATTTTATTGGTCAATAATCTATGTAACAGTCTGATAAACTATGTTTATCACACAGTGTTATTAGATAAAAATAAACACTTTTATTTTTATTCTGGATTTATCAAATGGTTACAAAGTTTTCTCTATAAAAAGAGAAGCATTTATGGAGAGGAGGTGGGGTTTGGATTCTTTGCCATGAATATAGCAAAAAACACTCTCTACGTTTTCTTCATTTTTACGTTCTTTTTAATGCTATTCTAATCCTGTCGTGAATCAAATCCAAGAAGAATAAAAAAATATAGACTATTCTACAAATGGTGAACATTTATTATGAGGGGAATCAATGCTACATTTAACATACCATCTTCACCTACTCTCTTTTTATTTGATTTTTTTTATTTTCTTTCCTTTCATTTTGATTTTATTTTTTATTGATTATTTTATATCCTTTCTAATTTCCTTTTCTTGATTTTTCTATTGTTTTCTTTTCTTGATGGATGGGATCACGTGAACATACTATGGAGGAGAACTATACATAAGGAATTAATAACCAAAAGCTGTGAATCAAGACTAATTTGTTGTTTTCTATTTTACGTAGATCTTTTATTTTGTTTTGGTTGTTTTATTCAATTTTTAGGTTTTATATTATATTTTTATATTTTTTTAAATTTACATCTTGTAATAGCCTCAATCGTGGATTTTTTTTGTCTTTTTGCACTTTTTAGCTAGGGTATTTTCCTAGACAGTATTTTTTTGTCAGTTTCAGATATTTTGAGACAGTTTTGTTGAATTGATAATAAGAATTTCAATTTTCTCTAAATATTCGCGGACTTGAGGGCTTTAAATTTTACTTTGAATTTTTATGTTTATTTTTAAGGTTTTTTTAGGTCTTTTTGCACTTTTCAGTTATGATTTTTTCCTAGATAGTATTTGTTTGTCATTTTCAGATAATTTGAGACAATTTTTTTGAATTGATAATAAGAATTTCAATTTTCTCTAAACATTCGCGAACCAGACAACCTTGAAATATATGGAGCATTTGGATTTGGGGAAAGATTGCGCAATGTGAAATCTTTTATTTTTTCTTATTTTTATTTTACATATTTTAATTTATTAGTGATTAGGTTCACTTCGTAAAATAAATTAATATCAATGATAGTAGACTCTAATTTAGGATTACCTAAAAATATGGTTTGAATCAGGAGATTAGAATAGGTTTTCTATATAATTAGGTCCATAATTAAAATTGCTCATAATAATTAATCTAGTAATTAGGTCTTTAGAAAATAATCAATTAAAATGAACGTTAGGCCCTTAATTGGTAGATTTAGATTAGAATACATTTAGGCCCACTTAGACATAATATATATAGGCCACTTAATATGTAAAATAAAAATGATAAGGTTAGACTTATTTAACTAAGTCCTTTTTTCATAAATTGTAGGCTAATTTTAGGGATTAAATGTTTAAATTAAATGTGTTTTTATATGCTTTTCATTATGATCAATGCCTTGTTGTGTTGCTATTAATTTGAGTATAAAAAAATTGCATGTAATTAAAGGAATAAAACATTAATTAACAAGGTAAATCTAAAGAACATGATACTAAAAGAAATTAGTATTTCGTACCTAGAATTCTCTCGATGTGGTGCTAACTCTTTTTTAGAGAATCAAGTTACCATTACTTTAAAAAGTTGTCTTATTTATTAGCCTGAGTGGCGACGTCTCATCTCCGTGCCATATCTGTGTGATACTGGTTACGTGTTCCCTAGAGTCCTGAACACAATTAATGTTGTGGTTGCAAGACACTTGGGCGCGTATTAAATCCCGCCGCCTATAGATAACTATATAATATTTGACTTTTATTTTTATTGTTAGAGAAAATTACATTTATCTCCTTGAGGTTTGATAAAATTTCAACTCTCATTCCTCTTGTTTGAAAATCAAACATCTACATCCCTCAATTTTAATTCCGTTAACTTTTCCGTTAGGTTTTTTATATCAAAATACATTTACCTCCCTCAATTTATAAAAATAAAACAATTTGATCTCTAAGTTCTAATAAAATAAAATAATTTAGTCCTTCAAATTTTTAATTATTTAAATTTTAAAATTTCAATACTAACTAAATTTTAGACATGCATATATATCTCCATCAATATATTTTTTTTTAATTATATAAAATTCACACTAACTCAAAAGTCAAGTTGTAATTTTAATAAATCTATAAATATCCATAAATTTATTTTATATTCTTTTTTTACTTATTTTTATTAATTTTTGCTCCAATTAAAATTAGTATTATCTAAAACTAAAGTAATATATAAATGAATTGCTTAAAAAAGGTAAAATTAATGAAACCAAACATAAAAATTAAATATAAAATAAAATTGACAAAAATTAATGAATTATTAAATTTAAAATTTAATTTATTAATTAAAATTAAATCAATAAGGACATGTGTAACCGTTGAAAATTTAGTAAAAATTGTGATTTTAAATTTCAAATAATTTGAAAATTAAAAAATAACAATTTTTTATTAAAATAAAAAGGATTAAAGTGTTAGTTTTTACAAAACACAGGGAGTAAAATGTTTAGTTTGTATAAAAAAGAGGGAGTAAAATGTCTTATTCATTAAGATATTAACGGAAAAGTTAACAAAAGGACTAAAGTGTTGACAGAACTAAAACTGAGGGATGTAAATGTTCGATTATCAAATAAGAGGGAGAAAAGTTGGAATTAGGTCAAACCTGAGGGAGGTAAATGTAATTTTGCTCTTAATTTTATTTATATTAAACTAGGAAATAAAACTATTTATAATTTGTGCCTTTTTTGTTTCAAGATTAAAATTTTTTTTTTCATAAAAATAAATTTTCTTTATATTATTAATTAACATTCTTAGTATCTTTAACTCTCTTTTCTCGCCTCCATTTCACACTATTTTATGTATTCAATCTCTATTAGAAAATTATTAGATATAACTAAAAGTTGAGAAGCAATTTTAGAAAACAAAATTAATATATGGAGCTTTGTGGGTCACAAAATAGTGTAAAAAAGTTAAAGTTTTATGAAAATATTTTAAAATTAAATTTTGAGGTTATTTTGAAAGTGATAAGATTAATATTTGAAAATATTATTTAAAATTTTATTTTTGTAAAAAGAGAAAAAGAATTCTGAAAAAAAAAAGATTTATAAGAACTTAAAAGTAATTTTTTAAATACATTCACATCTTGAAAATAAAATTGGATATAGTAGCTATATTTCTTTAACTTTGAAATATGGTATAATTAAAAATCAGATTAAAGTTCACAATAGAATTGAGCGTTTTTCCTAATTACCAATTATAAAATATTTTTAAAATATTTATATTTACAAAATATTATTGTAATTTTCAAAAGTAATTTCATCAATTTTCATTGTTATTCAAACATAAACTTTGGGGTAAATGCTAAGGATTATATGTAATTGGGCTGGAGAAGACATATGTTAAAATAAGGTTATAATGGTCATTTTTTACAAAAAAAAAAGTCAACAAAAATCCTTAAATGTTCGTATGTGAAACTATAGGGAGGTTAATATTCGATTTTGAAATATAAATTAGGCCTAACCTCAGGAAGGTTAATGTAATTTGCTCTTTAATTAAAATCCATAGATCAATTGATAATTGAATTATTTTTTAATAATAAAATTAATTTAAAATTTTTAATATAAATTTATGAAGTAATCTAACTTAATGTTCTTATTAAAATAATTATATTAAATAAAAAATTTAACTTAGTAAAATTTGAGTTAAATAATAAAATTGGGTTAAAGTTAACTTAATTTTATTGAATAAAAAATTTAACTCAAGAACATTTAAGTTAAACAATAAAATTAAGTTAGATTTTTAAAATAAATTTATGAACTAATTTAACTTAATTTTATTATTTAACTTAATTTTATTAAATTAAAATATTATATTAAATGTAAAAATAACTAAAATTATTAAATTTAAAAAAGAGCTAAGCTCGAGTTCAAACATAAACTTTGGGGTAAATGCTAAAGATTATATGTAATTGGGCTGGAGAAGACATATGTTAAAATAAGGGTATAATGGTTTGCAAAAAAAGTTAACAAAAATCCTTAAATGTTCGTATGTGAAACTATAGGGAGGTTAATATTCGACTTTGAAACATGAGGTTTTGAAATATAAATTAGGCCTAACCTCAGGGAGGTTAATGTAATTTGCTCTTTAATTAAAATCCATAGATCAATTGATAATTGAATTATTTTTTAATAATAAAATTAATCTAAAATTTTTAGCATAAATTTATGAAGTAATCTAACTTAATGTTCTTATTAAAATAATTATATTAAATAAAAAATTTAACTTAGTAAAATTTGAGTTAAATAATAAAATTGGGTTAAAGTTAACTTAATTTTATTGAATAAAGAATTTTAACTCAAGAACATTTAAGTTAAACAATAAAATTAAGTTAGATTTTTAAAATAAATTTATGAACTAATTTAACTTAATTTTATTAAATTAAAATATTATATTAAATATAAAAATAACTAAAATTATTAAATTAAAAAAAGAGCTAAGCTCGAGTTCTTACCAGCCAAACTCGAGTGAAGTTTAAATTTATAAATAAAAAAATTTCTACATGATATAAGTTCAATTAAATAATTGCATTACATAATATTTTTTTGATACATGTTTCGTATATGTCTATTAAAGTATATAAAAATCAGAAAAATAAAAGTTTGAGAACTTTGAGGACCTACTGAAAAGTTCAAATTTATCAGAAATAGTGTGACGTGACAATAATTTGATGAAAAATTTATTTAAAGTTAATTGATGTCAAAATAAGAATGTAAAAATTAGAAAAATAAAAGTTTGAGAACTTAATTAAAGACAATAATTCAACAAGAACCAAATCAAAGAAAACCAAAAAAATATAAGGATCTTAAAATGGTTTGAGCTTTTTTTTTTTAATTACTCTATTTAATGTTAAGACCCTTGATGGTGGATAAAAATGGAAAAGAAAATGAAAGTGAAAAATGAAGGAGATCATGCGCACTCAATGTTTAATTATTGAAGGGAAAGAAAATGGGGCAAGGCAACATGGCAATATGTAATGGAGTAGGAAAAGCATTAATTTTATTTACCATTTCATCGTTCTTGGGTTGCATAACTACCTGTATTAGATGATCAGTGCAATTACTGCAATGGAGAAAACAGATGAATGCATTTACTTCAATTCAACTAACCACCTTAACCTCTCCTCTCTATTAAAACCCTCATTCCACTTTTCAGTCTCTCGCCACAACTTGATCAGCATCATCGATCTTTAATATTATCTTCACTACCCATTTCTCTTTTGCCCCTTCTAATGGCTATGTTGAAGAAGTTTGCATGGTGGATGGTGGTGGGGTTGACGATTTTGATGAGGGTAGGGTTAGGGCAAAATGCAGATCCATTTGAGCCTGTTGGAGGAGTGAGAAGAAGAGAAATGGTGCCAGCAATGTTTATTTTTGGAGATTCTCTTATTGATAATGGGAACAACAATAATCTTCCTTCGTTTGCTAAGGCTAATTATTTTCCTTATGGTATTGATTTTAATGGTGGCCCTACTGGTCGTTTCTCCAATGGTTACACCATGGTTGATCAAATAGGTTCACCTCTTTCTCTCTTTGTTGTCTTTTTGTTCCTGGATTTTATTATATGTTTTTTATTTGCTTTTGCAATTTTAGATCTTTTTTTTTTTTGAACTTTGTTTAGTTTCTATATACAACTTAGAATTGTTGTCTATTCTTTCTCCTGAACAAATCTATTCGAAAGGGAATTTTTCCCACTTAGATTTGACATGCACTTTTGCTTTTCTCTTTCTTTTCACACTATAATTAATTATTACCAACTTTTTTTTATGTGTTTCATTGTCTAATGAAATTGAGCATATTGTACTACCCAATAAAAATAATAATTGGACATCCTTTAAAAAAAATTAAAAAAATAAAAATAATAATTGGACATCCTTTAAAAAAAATTAAAAAATAAAAATAATAATTGGACAGTAGACGCATTGTCCCACTTTTATATATTATAATTATAAATATAATTTCTAATATACATTCTAATTTTTCCAAAAGCATTCCATTTTTAAACTGACTTTTTTCTCACGTTGAAAGCTGAATTGAACCGAATGGTTTGATTTTTTAGTTAATTCAAATGTCAAAAAATATTAAAAAAAATGTAGTTTCTTCTCATATCAAAAAACTAAAAGTTGCATTTTAAAAGGAAATTAAACCAAAGATTATGGGTGCTATGATATCTGAACACACCTACATGTTGATTTGTAATATTTGTTAATTTATGCGAATAATTTATTAATTTATTTGGCATGCAAATACAGCTGAAATGCTTGGACTTCCGCTAATTCCTGCATATTCTGAGGCATCTGGGGATAATGTGCTAAATGGACTGAACTATGCCTCTGCTGCTGCTGGAATTCTTGATATCACTGGTAGAAATTTTGTAAGCATCAAAACCACACTTTTAGGCTTAGTTTGACATCAACTTTTATATTTAGTTTTTAATTCATAGAAAGTTAACATTTATTTTATGTTTTCTGTTGATTTTTTTTTCTCAAAATTATTGTTTATTATTATTATTATTATTAGTTGGATGAGAGAATCAATTGAAAGGAGAGAAAGACGAGACATAATATAAATATAAAAAAAGATGAGAAATAATATATAGTAAAATAAAGACAAAATTTAGAAACACAAACTGTGAAAATAATTTTTCATATTTCACAAAGAAATTTTTTAATTTAAAAAATGGATAAAAATGTTTTTCAACAAATTAGTTTGTTTTTCAGTTAAAAATAAATATATTTTTAAAATATTTTTCACCTATCATAAATGTATTACACCAAACTGCTAAATAAATTACAACTTTGCATTTTATAACCACAACTACAATGTAAAATAATAAGAATATTTATTATTTATCTAATAATTTAGTACATTACATTCAGCATAAATAATATATTTCCATAAAAATTATAATCGAATTTTTCGGGAAAGAAAATGGTTGTCAAGTACAAATTTAGCCTATTGAACTGTCTTCACTACCCAATAGCAATTGCTTAAAGGGCCATCTAAAAGAAGATGAATACTGGTTGACATTTTCATGTGCATTTTGTTCGGAATGGTGGAAAACAAGGGTGAAGAAAAATAAAGAGAGAAAATAAGTGTAAAAGGAAAATATATTTTATTTAAAATTATCTCTCCAAAATGCCGAGAGAAAGTGTAAAATGTTAAAATAAATAATAATAATTAAATATATTACAAATTTTAGAGGTAAAAAAGTAAAATAATACTTCAAAATTTATCCATTTCCTTTTTATATTTATATTTTCCTTCTATCAAAACATAAAAAAGGAAAATAAACCAAGAAAAATAACATTCTTTTTCTCTCTATTTTATTTTTTCCCTTTTCTCCATTCCCAAATCAGGTGAATTTGTTTCTTGTGATTTACTATTTTATATTATTGGGTTCTTGATTTTCTTCTTCTTCTATTTTGCAAAATTTTATTATTATCTCTTCCGTCAAATTTTTCATCACAATTACTTGTTTATTAACAAACAATTATCAAGTAAATACTATTTATCTTTTATATTTAAATATATTATATTAATTTATTCCTAAAATTTACAATGTATTTTATTATTAAATTTTAAATATAAATTTTAAATATTAGAAGCAGATAATATAGTCAAGCAGCACTTGATAATTTTTTTGAACAATAAAGTGGCACTTGATAATGCTCAACTTTTTTTTAAACAGCATTTATATTATATATATCATATAGTGTCAGGGGGATAGCATACGCATTTAAACATTGCAGAGTGCTGTCTGTGGAGCGTGGTGGGTGACAGACAAACATAACATTGATGACCTTTTTATTTACTTTCATTGCTATCACGAGAATTAGCAATGAAGAATTCTAGTTGGCCCCTTTAGGCCAAAAGTTGACCAAACTAACCATGCATTCATTGCGAAGTAACACTATTGGCTAATTTTCATTTGTTTGATCAGGTGAGCCGTATACCATTCAATCAGCAGATAAGGAACTTCCAAACCACACTTGATCAGATTACTGATACTCTTGGGGCTGTTGATGTATCCAGGGCCATTGGAAAGAGCATTTTCTTTGTGGGTATGGGTAGTAATGACTATCTTAATAACTATCTCATGCCCAACTACCCTACCAAGAATCAGTACAATGGCCCACAATATGCTAATCTCTTGGTTCAACAATATACTCAGCAGCTCAGGGTAATTTTTTTTATCCTTCCTTTTTCACTATCCTAAAAGCCCCATCTAGTTTCCTTCCATTAATTATAAAAATTTCTATCTACTTTGAGTATATCACATTCAATTGTCAGATTTAATATTCTCAATAATTTAGTAAATTATATTGTATAAACATTTGCAATCTCTAAGACCAAGTCTTTTTGTTTTTGTAATGTTAACAAGGACAGACCCTTTACAATCTAGGAGCAAGGAAATTTGTACTTGCAGGATTAGGAGTAATGGGATGCATTCCGAGTATCCTTGCTCAAAGCCCTGCAGGACTATGCTCTGAAGAGGTTAATCAACTCGTTATGCCATTCAATGAAAATGTTAAGGCAATGATGAACAACTTCAATACCAATCTGCCAGGTGCAAGATTCATCTTCATCGACATTGCTCACATGTTTCGAGAAATCCTTACCAATTCTCCAGCATATGGTATGTACTTGCTATATTAGCACTAGTCATACATGAAGTTTGTTACAGGCAAATTAAACTTGTCACTAACATTGGTTGCATGCATTATTTTGAAAATACGTGCAGGATTCAGTGTAATCAATCGTGGCTGCTGTGGAATAGGGAGAAATAGAGGACAGGTGACCTGCCTTCCGTTCCAGACACCATGTCCTAACAGGGAACAATACATCTTCTGGGATGCTTTTCACCCAACTGAAGCTGTTAACATCTTAATGGGGCAAAAGGCATTCAATGGAGATACCAGCGTAGTCTATCCCATGAACATAGAGCAGCTTGCCAATCTTGATTTAGAGTCCAACTAAAACTTATCTTGCTTGCCCGTTGATTGTAAGCTGCTGTTCTAGATAGAAAAGAGAGAGAGTAGCTAGTTATATATCTATATATATATATATGCATGGTTGTGGAAATCAAAGAGCAGTTGTTTGGATGCATGTATCGCCGCCTTTACTGCAACCATACTTTGATTTGGTTTTGATCCTAATCATTTCTATTTGAAACTTCATTCGTTCTTTTTCTTTTTCTTTTTTAATTATTTGAAACTTCATTTCTTATCGATATGATGCCAGAATTGCCATAGCTTGTGAAATTGGAAAGAAGACTTTAACAATGTGCATGGCAACAGACTACGGAGGACAAGGGAAGGTGTTATAAAGGGAAGGGAAAAGAGGACAGAGAAAGAGAAGGAAAGGACAAT
>CATIWM010568639.1:0-13331 GCA_949671775.1 Mallotus repandus
TGTAAAATACTCCTTTTGGTCCTTAATGAATTACTTAAGTTACCTATAAATCCTCAAACTTTCAATTGTTCAATTAAGGACAATCATTTACTCCATTTGAGTCATTTCCTCTAAAACTATATATATATATATATATATATACTAACTTATACTTAAATTAAATTAATATAGTGTATGTAAATGAAATGCATAATGAATGCAATTATACTTAAATTAAGGGTACGGATGTGACAATGTTACCCCTGAAGAGAGGAGAGAGATTGAAAAAATATTAATAAAATATTCAAAAGTATTTGCTTGGACATATGAATACATGCTCGATATCAACAGAGACATCGCTCAACACTACATTCCCACCAAAAAAGGGTGTAAACCCATAAAACAGAAGCTAAGAAGACTTAGACCAGAATGGGCCCAATTAGTAACTGAAGACATCAAAAATCATATCAAGGCTAAGTTCTTAGAGATAGTAGACTATCTAGAGTGGTTAGCAAATGTTATGCCAGTGCCAAAGAAAGATGGAATGGTCAAAATTTGTGTTGACTACAGAGATCTAAACAAAGCATGGCCAAAGGATGACTTTCCTTTGCCTCACATAGATGTGTTAATAGAAAATGCTACCTCTTGCACAATGTACTCCTTCATGGATGGATTTTCTAGATACAATCAGATTCTGATGGCCATTATCGACAAAGCAAAGACGTCCTTCATAAAAGAATGGGGTACTTACTGTTACAGGGTAATGCCTTTTGGCCTGAAAAATGCAAGTGCAACCTACCAGAGAATGGCAACAACTATGTTCCACGACATGATACACAAAGAAGTCGAGGTGTACGTAGATGACATGATGGTTAAGTCAGAAACTAGAAAAGGGCACCCAGCTGCTCTCGAGAAATTCCTCAGAAGGGTTAAAAAGTACAGCCTTAGGCTTAATCCTAAGAAGTGTGTATTTAGGGTAACTTCAGGCATGATATTGGGGTACATCGTCAGTCAGAATGGGATCGAAGTGGATCCAGATAAAGCAAAAGCAATCAAGGAAATGCCAGTACTAAAAATAGAAAAAGAAATCAAAGGGTTTCTATAGATGCTACAGTTCATAAGCAGGTTCATCGCTAAGTTAACAATAGTTTGAGAGCCCATTTTTAAGCTACTAAAAAAAGATTAGCCAATCATATGGAATAAACAGTGTCAGCTAGCATTCCATAAGATCATAAACTACCAAGCCAATATGCTAGTTATAAAACCACCCAAGTCTGGGCTGGCATTAACCTTGTACCTAGACATTAAAGGGAATGCAATCAGTGCAATGCTAGCTCAAGAAGTAGAAGGGAAATCAGATCATACAGTCTACTATATGAGTAAGAAAATGCTACCTTATCAGGAAAAGTATAGTCAAGTTGAACAGATATGTCTAGTAATGGTATAAGCAATGAAGAAGCTTAAACACTACTTTCAATCATACAAGATTAAAGCTATGTCCAAAATGGATCCCATGAAGCATCTCTATGAAGCTCCATTCCTAATGGGAAAACTTGCCAAGTGGCTTGTTCTACTCACAAAATTTGATGTACAGTACTTGACTAAGAAGATAGTGAAAGGGAGAGCAGCCGCTGAACACCTAGCCCTCAACCCAATTCCAGATTCAGAAGAAATTTTACTAGACTTCCCAGATGAACTCAACACGACCATCGAGGTGTAGGGATGGCAAATGTACTTCAATAGAGCAATCAACCAATTCAGAGCAGGAGTCGGGATCATACTCCTAACACCAGAAGGCGAAGTGGTGTTAATTACTAAGAAGCTAGCATTCAGAGTTACGAACAATGAGGCTGAATATGAAGCATGTGCACTTGGCATGGAAGCTTTGATAGATCTGATAGTGACTGAAGTTGAAATATTTAGGGATTCCATACTGGTAATCAATCACACAATAGAACAATGGGAACTGAAAGAACAACACTTGAGGCCATATCTAAGCCACCTGCAGCAGCTCACCTTATCTTTCCAAAAATGCAAATTCATCTATCTCCCTAGAAACCATAATAAAATGGCTGACGCACTCGTTTCCCTAGCATCAATATGGGAAGGATAGCCAAAATGCCCACGAAGCCTCTAATCCTACTCAAATTAGAACAACCTAGCCATAATTGCCACAGATTAGCAGAAACAAAAGCAGACAATAAACCCTAGTTCTATGATATACAATAATACCTCACAAAAAGAATTACCCTGAGAAGGCTGTCGAAAAAGATAAGGCAGTCATTTGACAACTAGCTTTGAAATTCACATCACACCAGGGTGTATTATATAGAAGAACTTTAGATAGGATACAACTTAGGTGTCTGGACAAGTCAAAATCTACTAGAGCAATGGAAGATGTATGTGTTTATGGTCCGCACATGTATGATGCCAATCTAGGTAACAAGTTAATGAGACAAGGGTTCTTTTGGATGATGATAACAGAAGATTGCATCAGATTCGTAAGAAGGTGCCACAAGTGCTAAATTCATGGGTACACCAACAATCTTCCCCTAATAGAGTTGCACTCTATCTCTTCTCCGTGGCCCTTCTCAGTGTGGGGATTAGACATAATTAGAGAAATCCACCCGATAGCCTCAAACAGACATAGGTTTATCCTGGTAGCAATCGACTACTTCAAAAAATGGGTCAAAGTAGAATCATATACAAAACTGGGGGCAAAAAAAGTGGCAAGGTGGAATATCATAAATCCTCACCTTATCGTCCATAAGCAAACGGGATGGTCGAAGCTGCAAACAAAAACATCAAAAAGATCTTATCAAAGATGACCCAGACTTACCGTGATTGGGTAAATAGACTACCATATGCATTATAGGGATACATAACAACATTAAGAACTTCAACAGGAGCCACTCCTTTCTCACTAGTGTACGGATTTAAAGCAGTACTCCCAGTGGAAATGGAAGTCAAATCACTGTGAATAGTAATTGAATCTGAACTGCCCGAAGCACAATGGGCTCAGCAAAGGCATGACAGCCTCACTAATCTGGATAGTCAGAGACTCAAAGCACTGTATCATATGTAACTATATCAAGCTCGACTGGCTAGAGCCTTCAGCAAGAAAGTAACACAAGAGTGTGAAAGCAGGGGACTGGGTGCTAAAGCAAGCCAAATAGAATGTCTTAGACCCTGGAGGGAAGTTTAGACCAAACTGGGAAGGCCCATATCTAGTCCAAATTGTGCTATCAAGAGGAGCTGTCAAGTTGATGTATTTTAAAGGAAATGAGTTCTCTGAGCCTACCAACACTGACCGCTTGAAGAAGTACTATGTCTAGAGCAAATACAAAAAAAAGACCCTACTGGGTTAAAAACAGAAAAAGGTGGCTTAGGAAAAAATTAGGGGAAACTTAAAGAAAATACTTAGTTGGAAAACCTGAAAAGGCTGATTAAGGATAGGGGTACCGTCAATTCGAAATTTGCATAAATGCAACTGTGCTTTTCTTAAATGTATTCAGTAAATATGCGAATGCTTGTCAAATCATGTAAGTACATTTGAGGAAATGCAATACATCATTATCATATGAATTCATCAAGTATGCTAAGTAAAATTTGCATATTTTCATTACATGCTTTGCAGTTCTTACATGTTTCATTATTTCTCCTCTATATTGCCAGCCGCTATCATCGAACCTCAAAATAAAAAAGCCCATCTAGGTATGAAGAGCTCTAAAAAGAGACGCCCTAGGCAATAGAGGGAAGAAAAACATATACCCAAATAGGCATGAAGTGCTCTGAAAAGAGACACCCTATGTAAAAGAGGGAAAAAAAGAGGTAGACGAAGCAAAATAATCAGACTAAATAGTCACAGTCACATGAACAAATGTCACAATCAGGAACATAGAAGTCAGTTGATCTAGAGTACAATAATAGTAGCCATCAGTATAGAACACAACACACAGGATAGATGCCCAAATACAACACCTTTAGTCCATAACCTTGGGAAAATAATACAACACTAGATACCACAACCAAAAGCCTATACCTAGCCTCCTAAAGACAACTACACCGACTATGGGTGCCATTAAGAATAGTAGCTAAATCCACTCAGGTATCTTCGTCATCCGAGCTGGGCTCCGCATCTCTGGCATCCATCTTAAAAGCCGCAAGTTGCACATGCAGCTGATTAATCTGCTCACGATATGATGCTCGCTCCCTCTCCCACTCACGACTAGCATGAATATACTCACTTTGCATTAGAAAAACATCATAAATCACATTCTATACATTCATAAAAGCACATACATTTACATAAAATAGGTACAAATCAATAAAAGAAGAAAGCAGTACACTCTGTGTGCTAGTAAACTCCATGAAATACTCCTGTGCGCTGATCATAGCAGTATACCGAGATTGAGTAGTAGAAATAGGCACCTACAAAGCAAAATAAATCAGATAACAAACAAAATAAGGAAAGAGGAAGAACCTCGCAAAGTCAAGAAACTAACATGAGTGGCATCTATAGGCAATACATCCGACAGTGGGGTACTCACTCTGGGCAAAGAGAAGCGCACTCTTGCACTAGTAACTGACAGTCCATACAACATCGGATGCACCACACTCACCAGATCACCAAGAACAACAGCACTAGGTCCCAAACCATTGGCATGTGTCGTCCCCTCGGTCCCAGGATCACTCTCCTCTTCAAAATGAGAGGAATCTTCGACGACGCCTAGAATTCTGTAGATAAAACTCTTATAACTCATGTCATTTACTTTTTAATACTAACAAAGTGTGTTACATGGTTACACGAAAATAGAAAAAACACAGCTCAGAAGCATATCGTGTCAAAAGATGCTACCTTAGAAGCAAAATGACCCTAGGATGACCTCAGAGTCCCAGCTTTAGAACCCGAAGGCTGTTAAGGATTTGCCTAAGGAGGTGGAGGAGGAAAAAATTCATTAGCCACGACATCAATCAACTGTGGCACCAGAGTCATCATATAAGAGAAATGAGCTCCCTTCAGGAAATCCTCAAAAGGATACCCTCTCTTAGCTTTGTCAAGCTCCTCTCCAATAAGCTCTCGACCACAAAATATATCCCCAAGGGGAACAACATGAACTCTCCTCATAAACGGTCCATCCCACCAGTGATAGACCCACTGACGTAGCAAAAGAATGTAAGATAACTATTAACAATTGTTGAATCGTGCACGACTACCAATCACAAATCTTCTACACCTGCAACTCTCGATTACAGGGTATATGCATCAAAATTTAATGAATTTTAGGAAATTTAAAAAGAAATCAAATTCTATTAAAAATTGACGTACAAAAGCCAAAATGAAAAAAATCTTATATAGAAAACCTAAAACAATCCTAAACAAACTAGAAAATAAGAGTTCAATCCTAAACAAACTAGAAAATAAGAGTTCATTCCTAAACAAACTAGGAAATAAGACTTTTAAAACAATTAAAACAAAAATTTTTCCTTTTTGAAGGCGTAAATCATAGAATTTATCCTAAAAGCAATGGGGCTCACAAGCAAAGCTTATGACTCATGATCTTTGGTTCGTTTCCAA
The DNA here is from genome assembly GCA_949671775.1 of Mallotus repandus. Lineage (NCBI taxonomy): Eukaryota > Viridiplantae > Streptophyta > Magnoliopsida > Malpighiales > Euphorbiaceae > Mallotus > Mallotus repandus. The sequence continues at coordinate 5,558 of CATIWM010568639.1, forward strand.
TCAAATTGGCCTTTGAAATCGCCAAAATCCAAAACTCCAAAGTTGCACTTATTTATGAAACTGCCACTACTTCAAATTTTAGTATTTTTTTGGTATTTTTCCATGAACTGAATTGCTTGCTCTTCTATGTCTGCATCACCCACTCACCCAAATGTAACACCTTGTCAACAAGGCCAGGCAATAAGACCCTCCTCTATGTCAGGCGCTAAGCCACTCCCATCTCGATCGACCAGTCCTGATGCTCCATCCACCAGCAAGGACAAATCTGCCTGAAAAACACATAAGAGAAAGGATTAGCAAAGAATGAGCAAATTCCAAATGTACAATACCTGACCATGGGCCAATCTACTCAAGAGACCCCTCACCTCTGTCGGACTCTAGATCAAACTAGAAGTCCTCCTAATCCATTGTGGAAGATGGGGGAAGCCGCTCTCAGGAAAGTGCTCAATAGCAGAATCAGGAAACACCCCAAACCCAAAAGCCTAAACTTATTAGGAAGAAAGGAATCAAAATGATCAAAGAAAAAACAATCAAAAAGCAAGAGACCACACTCACATCCAGCACGAACAAGCAGCTACAAATGTGCGAGCATCCTCTACAAGCTGCATCCATACTAGAATACATGTGGGAAAAAATAGTTATGCCCTAGCTATACTTTGGCAGATCCCTAAAGTTCCTTAGGTCAGGTAATAACTGCAGGAAGCCAGTGCCTGAGGCATTCGAAAAGATAATGACACTCAAGAGATAGAACAAGAAACACCTAGCCAATTGCTCAGAGTTAACATGACCCGCATCATGCTCTGACCTCACCTTCTCTACAAGCTTCGTATATCGGATCAAAGAGGAGCAGCCAGACTTCATAGAAGTAATAACACTAAATAGATCCTTCAACCACCTACTCCTTGCAATGGCAGAACTGCATGCCTCACTACTAAAAGGGACAAAATTCCAGGAAATACTCAGCCCAGTAATGGCTGCAAAATCAAGTGGAGTGATAGTCATCTCCCCTAAAGGCAAATGAAATATGTGGGTAGTATCCATCCATCGCTCAAAAAGAGTGCACATCGCAATCTGACTCGTGCATAAGAGCTATACGTAATAGTAGAAATAATACCATCAAAGCCCTTCCCAGCAACCATCTACTTCACACACAAAGGAAGACCCTAATAATATGAGCTGACCTTATTGAAGCTACCAGGCAGCTGAATGACAGGCCCAGAGGACTGCAACCAATAGGTAAAACAGATACAATATTACATCAGATACTAAAACATCTCTTTTTGCATCTTTATAGGAAAATTACAACAAGAGCTTAACTATAACAACAGCTACACTACAACAAGTGCTACATGAACAACAAGTGCTACAATCAGACAGTAAGACCTATAGTAAGAGCTACATCACAACAAGAGCTAAACTATAGCAAGAGCTACACTACAACAAGTGCTATATGAACAACAAGTGCTACAATCAGATAGCTAGAGCTACATAAACATCAAATGCTATAATCAGATAGCTAGAGCTACATAAAAAATAAGTGCTACAATCAGACAGCTAGAGCTACACTACAGTAAAAGCTAAAATTATAGAAAGAGCTATATTACAGTAAGAGTTAAACAACAGCTAGAGCTACACTATAGCAAGAGCTAAGATTACAGTAAGAGCCAAACAACAACTAGAGCTACACTATAACAAGAACTAAAATTATAGTAAGAGATACATTATAGCAAGAGCTAAACAACAACTAGAGCTACACTACAGCAAGAGCTATATTATAGTAAGAGCTACACTATAGCAAGAGCTACACTACAATAAGAGCTAAAATTATAGCAAGAGCTACATTACAACAAGAGCTAAACAACAACTAGAGCTAGACTACAACAAGAGCTAAAATTACAACAAGTAAAGCTAACAACAACAAGGGCTAAATAAGCAAACTATCCAGTCGATGATGAATAGTCCAAGCATGAGTCTCCACACTATAGAGAATGGGAATTGGATCTCCTCGAGAAAGTTGAGGTGGATGAGAAGAGGCTCCACCACTAGTCCCAGCAGCCTTTGTAGCTCTAGTAGTAGAGGTCCCTGCACCAGTCTGCCCGAGAATCGCCTCATCCTCTAGAACAAACTCATCAAAAGAAAAAGAAGCAGTATTCACACTGCTAAAGTCACCAAGATCCTCAGAAATAGGAGGGAAGTCCATAATTCCCACACTTCACAAAACAACAGAACAATATTAGAAGAAAACAGAAGAAAAACACTCTAAAAAACTCAAAAAGGCTCAAAGAAGGTCAAAGAATAGGTAAAAATCACCCCAAACTAAAAAATGAGTTCATTTTATAGACGTCGGGCACGCCCTGGAGCACATGACCACGTCCTCCAGGCATGTGATCACGCACAAGAACGCGTGATCATGCACCCCAGGCACTTGATCACACGCTCTTCTGAGCCTCACGCATTCTGAGAATCATACATGCACACACCAAGACCCCCGAACACGCACTCCTAGGGTCCCAAACTTGCATTTTACCAAAAGAACGCATAAAAAATGCGCGTGAATCATACAATCATAAGCGTCGTATGTTTTAGGACATTGCATTTGACATCACAGTCTCAAAAAGTCATTCAAAAGACAAAAATGAAGCAAAAATAACACAAGCATGTCACATCTACAATTACTACAATTGACACGTCATGACATCACACTTGAAACACGATGAATGATGACATCGTCACTGCATCATCACTACTCAGTAGCATTTTTTTTGCAAAGAAGCGTTTGCACTGCTTAGAAGCATTTTTTATTCTCTTAGAAGCATTTCATTTGCTTATAAGCATTTCATCTGCTTAGTAGCATTCCATTGCTTAGAAGCATTTGATATGCTTAGAAGCATTTCATTTGCTTAAAAGCATTTCTCTGCTTAGAAGCATTTCATTTACTTAGGAGTATTTCTCTGCTTAGAAGCATCTCATGTGCTTAGTAGCATTTTCATCTGCTTAGAAGCATTTCATTTGCTTATAAGCATTTCTCTGCTTAGAAGCATCGCATCCACTTAGTAGCATTTTGTTTGCTTAGAAGCATTGCTTTGCTTAGTAGCATTTTCATCTGCTTAGAAGCATTTCATTTGCTTAGAAGCATTTCATCTACTTAAAAGCATTTCATTTGCTTAGGAGCATTTCTCTGCTTAGAAGCATCTCATTTGCTTAGTAGCATTTTCATCTGCTTAGAAGCTTTTCATTTGCTTAGGAGCATTTCTCTGCTTAGAAGCATTGCATCCGCTTAGTAGCATTTCATTGCTTAGAAGCATTCCATCTGTTGAGAAGCATTTTTCATCTACTTAGAAGCATTTCATTTGCTTAGGAGCATTTCTCTGCTTAAAAGCATCGCATCCGCTTAGTAGCATTTCATTTGCTTAGAAGCATTTCTCTGCTTAAAAGCATCGTATCCGCTTATTAGCATTTCATTGCTTAGAAGCATTCCATCTGCTTAGAAGCATCACATCTGCTTAGTAGCATTTGCATTGATACCTAAGGAGGTTATGAAAGTGTCATCTTGCCGCACCCGAGAGAATTACAAGATACATAAACAAGCGGTGACTCCACCAATTAAACAAAACAACAACAAACAACAATAAGTTGGACCAAACGACACACCATCAGGTAAGTACCTCTTCCAAAAACTATTTTTACATCTCTACATTTGCTTCACATATATTGACGTCAGTACTAGAGCACTATATAATACAGATAAAGCAAGGGGCAACTGTCATACATTAAATTTTGACTGTCCCTAAAAAGGTCCAATTATGAAAACATTGCTCCGAATATGACAATTGTCTGTTCATTCATACCGCCTCTGAAGTGTGCTGAGAATTTGAAAAGCCCAAATCGAATAAAATTGGCTACCGAATCATTAAGTCATACCCCAATTTTATGAATTACGAATTATCGAAATGATGAGTAGCTCATTTCAAGCAATTGTCACTAAAAATATGTAACTCGTCAGACCGGTGTTCATATCGTAAGACTAGAGTTCAACTTCGTGATAATTGGAAGTCAATTTTGATGAAACGAACGTTAAAAACACATCTGTAAGCGCTTAGAACTTCCAGAAGTGACCTTGGAATGGTGCGTGTAATCCTGAGAAGTAGCGCGTGAGAAAATTTATAGCGCGTGATCACACCTGAACACATTTTGCTCACGCGTGAAAATGGAAGTTGATTTTGACAAAACAAACATTTGAAACACGTCCAAAAGGTCTAAAAACCCTAAAAAACACCCCTAAAATAGCGCGAATGGAGAACAAAAAGGCCGCGTGACACGCGCAAGAGCGTGTGATCACGAGGCTGAGAGCCTAATCACACTCTAGAATGCGTGATCACGCACCCATGGCAATTGATCATGCGTAATTGCGCATGATCACTTGCCCCAGACCTATGATCACGCATCTCAGGGGTATGATCATGCCCAAAATGGCATGATTACACGTATTTTCCCTACTTTTCACGTATTTCTAGGCATTTTTCCTTATAAATAAGGGTCTCTACCTCCTATTTGGACAAGGCAAGAGCCAAGAAAAACAAAAGGTAAGAGCAAAAAAAAAAAGCATACACACTGAAACATTGTCGAATCAAAGGCTTAGGAGCCCCAATCCACACACTTCTAGCCCACCTTTTACATTTTTTGTAGGATTTCTAAACCGCTTTTAAACCAAACCCACCCTTATCTTTTTCAAAGCACGCTTCAAAGGTATAGGAATTTGCATTACATATGTCATTTTCAACCTCCCAACGAGGAAAGCTTGAAAATCCCACGAAGCTAAAGTTTGGAAAACTAAAAAACAAGCTCAGTTGAATTTAAGGACAAAATAATCATTTTTGCATGTTTATTTTACTATTTTGCATTTTACTTTATCGCCACCAACGGTTGAGAAATCGTTGTGATTATGTGGTGAGACTGGCAATTTGCATGCTGATTGAATAATCCCTGCCTTGTTTCGCTTATAATAAATTTTCATTTTGCATCAATATGCATTCAATAAATATGAAAGCTCCTTATCTAAGCTAGAACTTTGATGTTGCGGTCCAATGATGCAATCATCATTATTTATTATTTATTATTTATCTTATCACTTAGAAATGCTTTATAATAATTCCTGCTAGAGCATAAACTACGTGCATCTGTTTAATCATTCATGATGCATCAACCATCTTCATTGTGCTTATATGTTGTCCGAGTGGATGAATAGATGGAATTGCACATAGTTGTGTTAACCTCTGTCATGCAGGTATTTACTAGGTTAAATTTCTGCAATCTTTTTTTCCTTTTTTGAATGTATTTACTACGAAAGCCTTGTAAATAATTAAGTTAAATTTCTCATACTTTCCGTTATTATCAACATGCTTGTGTGAATGCATATATATCAACTGTCATTACCGAAACTCGGGTGCTACAGTAGCCATATATTAAGTATTAAAATGAGAAATAGTCAAAAAGTAGATGAGATCTCCCGGGCTTAGAATCTCTACTAGGGACGATACTCATTGAGTGACCCGATGTCGTCCCTTTCATCTTTTCATAGTTTTCTAAAAACTAGGTGGCGACTCCAAACACAAAGCATCTCACATCCCTCTGAGACAAATCACTTGTCCTTGTCCCAAAAAGGAAATGAATGTCCTATTCGGCAAAGTTGCAATGTCCCTCGCAACCCTAAAAAATCATATCCCATTCAGGTCGCTCACATCCTCATCCATTTGGCTGTTTCTTGAGTATTCATCACTTATGTGTTTTCAATGCTTAGCTTGGTGAGTTACTCAGTTAATTTGAGCTCTTTAAATATTTGACTACCTTCTGATGCTAATTTGGCCAATAAATCCGCTTGTGTGTTCTCACTTCTGGGAATTTACTGTATTTCCCATTGTCCGCCCTCCTATTCCATCTTCTTTAGGAACTGTTTCACTTTTTCCATATATTTGACCATGCTCGGGTCTTTAACCTAGTATGTGCCTTTTACTTGATTAACCATTAGTTGGGAGTCTGAATATACTTTGAGATGTTCTGCTTGAATCTTGATGGCCAACCTGGGGCCTGTGAGTAATACTTCATATTCAGCTGCATTGTTCGTGGCATTATATTTGATTCGAACTGCATATTTAATTTTGAATTTTTTTGGTTCAATTAAAATAATTCATGCTCTAAACCCCTATGCTCTAGATGCTCCATCTATGTAGAGTCTCCATTCCGGATATAAAAGAGATACTGCTTCCTCCATAGTCATTTCTTATATGAAATATGCTAAGGCCTGAGCTTTTATCTACTGGTGAGGCTCGTAGCTGATGTCGAATTCTCCTAGTTGAACTGACTATTGGACCAGATGTCCTGAAGTTTCCAGCCTCTGTAGAATTTTCCTTAAAGGGAAGTTAGTTCTGACGACTATTGAGTGGACTTGAAAGTACTGTCTCAGCTTCTTAGATGTGTGAATGACTATCATGGCGACCTTGTCTAATTTGGGACACTGAAGTTTTGAGCCTCTGAGGATCTTGTTGACATAATAGACCGGGCTTTGTTGGCTTTCTTCTTCTTGCATAAATACAGAGGCTATGGACTCATAACCGACAGAAAGATATAAATACAAAGTCTCACCCGAGACTGGCCTGTTGAGCAACGAAGGCGAAGTCAATAATTTCTTAATTTCTTGAAAAGCTTGTAAGCACCCAATTTCGGGATGACTAGAGCATGGATGCGACAGAGGACCTAATGATGAAAATAGACTGTGAAATTGGATTTATTGGATTTGATTTACTTATTTTGAACTAAATTGTAAATTCTTTTTTTTAGGTCCCATTTTTAAATTTTATTTATTTATTAAAAAAAAGGAAAAAGGTTGAATGGGCCAATTTTAATTTGCAAGAATGATGGCCATATGGCCATCATTCATCATTTATTTTGCCTTGCTATTTCCAAACGGAAATAGCCAATTTCCAGTTAAAAAAAAGGCAAATGCGTTTTTTTTTGGATGAATTTTTTTTGACGAATTTTTTTTCGAATTTTTTTCTTTTTTGTTATTTATCTTTATTTTTATTTATTTATTTGTTATTTATCCATAAATTTTGATTAGTTGTTATTTTGATAAATATTTTTTTTATTAGATAAATTTATTTTTTAGATAAATAATAAAAATAACTTATTTTATTTTATTTTTATCCTGTAATAATATTAGGGTTACATGATCTATATATGTACGCATTATTCTTTTACCAGCGGGGGGGGGGGGAGGCTAGGGTTTTTTTATTTTCTCTCTAATTTTTCTGATTCTTAGCCGTCAACAAAAAAACACACCCATTCCTCTTGATGTTTCACGTACTTTTTTTTCAAGTTTTAGCCGTGAATCATATTCAAATAAATCAAAATCAAAGACAAACACGATAAAAGTCATAGGCTTTCAATGGTGATCACCTTCTGAGGGGAATCAATACTGCATCCATCAAGTTGTTTACTCTTTTACTCCTTTCTTTTTTTTTGGTTTATTTTATTTTTATTTTTTATTTAATCTTATTTTTTGATTTATTTATTTTTATTTTTTTATGTTTTATGATGGTGGGAGCAACTTAAATGGAGGGGCGGAGACAAGGCCAACCATGAAGATCCATGGAATTCTATGGATTAAATCATGTATCTATTTTGTGTAATTCCCTTTAGGTTTATTTATTTGTATTATTTTATTTTATCTAAGCTTTGGGTTTGTATTTTAATTTATTTCAATTTTTCAATAGCAGTT
>CATIWM010568663.1:0-15469 GCA_949671775.1 Mallotus repandus
TATGTGTTGTTTAGTTGTAGGGTGAAGAGATTGTATTTGATGATGATGATTATCTTTTCGTTATTATTGATTCTACTATAAAAGCTGCTTGTCGTTTGAGTAGAGATGTATGTTTTTTTTTTGTATTTTGTTTATGGATGACTTTTTTTGTTTGAATAGGTTGTTGAAAATGGTGATTCTGTGTCTCTTTCTAACCAGTATGGTGTTATTGGTGAACAGAATATTAAACATGTTGCTATGGTATTTTTTTTATTTCTGTAGCTTTTTGGTTTATATTGGGTTTCCGATAGTATTTTATATATGCAGATAATAATAATAATAATAATAATAATAACAACAACAACAACAACATCATTATTATTATTATTATTATTATTATTATTATTATTGTTATTATTATTATTATATTGTAGTCGTTTAATCCGTATCTCAATTGAATACTATGTTGAGAAGTATGCATGTCTTTTCAAAACATTGTACTTTTGAGAAGTCCAAAGCTTTCAAAGAATAATGATATCCAATTCTGTAGATATGTAAAATTTCGCATATATATTTTTGTCAATTTACAATACTTTTAGTTTATTTTACCTTTTTGATACAATAATTTAGAATAGTTTCTGCTTATTTTACGTTTCTGATACAATAATTTTATATATGTTTTTGTCAATTTAGAATACTTTCTGTATAATAATAATAATAATAATATTATTATTATTTGTTAATACAATTATCAAATATTTATAATTTAAGGATATAGATATTTCTATTGCAATAGATCACTTAAAAATTTTATCATGCTTTTTGAAAAATGTGGAATATACATTGATTTATGAACATAGTACAAAACTTATGTATTATGGTATATGAAAATATACATTGATTTCTCTGAAGATGATAAGATTCTTCACCATTTAGAAGTGTCTATTGGATCACTCCCAAAATTAATAATTCAAAATCCTATTCACCTTTGATCATTTTGGAACTATTGTTGCTTTTAAGAACAAAAGTGCCCACCATCACTACCCTTCTTCTTCCCTCTCCAATTTCATTATCAAGAAAGGAAAGGTGTCTTTTGCATGAAATGTGAACCAACGACAAATATATATAGGTGGTTCATTTATCCAACTTAAATATATTAATCAAGAAAACTAGAGATAAATTTTCTGTTTGATTAATTTCAATCAAGAAAATCCTTTTCCATGGCATCTTAAGAGAAGAGCATAAAAGCAACCACTCAAAATATATAATGTATTCTGATGTACTTAATAGTTGCTCAAGGAGTTTACTAATTTGATATTATATCATCATCTTTTTCATCTATGCAATAAAATCCCATAAACATTATAATTCATATAATTGTTCTCACCAAGTGAAGTTCCCAAAATTCCCAAACAACCAAAAAAACAACAATAAAATGAACGTAATGCAATTTTGACATGTATTATAGCAATAAAACCTCTTAACTGTAGTCTTGACTACCAAATGCCAACCTCTAAAACATTCCTACATAATCTCCACCAGTTGAGATTTTTGTAGCCAAGACATGTACAATGATGCAACAGAACCAAACCATCACATTAGATTTCTTTGATGTTGCATTACATTTGCTGCTATTATGAACTTCAATTGTTGATTCTTTCTTACCCGTTAGCAGTCCAATCTATGTCAAGAAGCAACCTTTTTGTTTTATCACCCAAAAATCATGTTTCATCCGATAGCAAAAAGCCATATTCATGAGAAATAATAATCATTACACATAATTCTTTAAATGGGAAAAACGTCAAATTGGACCCTCAACTTTACACCAAATCCTACATTAGACATTAATATTTTTTTGGTTCTTAATTGGACCTTCTTGTATTAAAAGTGGCCCAAAAAAGACCTTTCATTAATAGCAACTCAAACTACCATTAGAAATAGCTGATGTGGCATAATAGGGCCCACTTCACTTGATGAATGGAAGCTAGCTTTGACCCCTCTCTTCTCCTCCTTTTCATTCTCCTCTTCTACATAATAGTTTAATCCCAAATTAATGATATTAATTAAAAGAACTCAAAACCATTTTCTTCAATGGCGATCGATTTAGCAATCATCATGGACAGAACCTAAAAATTCATTGACGATCTCAAAGCCTAAAAGATAACTTTGTCTTCATGCATTAACAGATCTCATCACTCACTTTACTTCCCTTCAACAATCCCTAAACCACAAAAATCCCAATCTCTAGATTTAAGGTTTTGAGCTTTACAATCAAATGCCAATCGTTTAGTGAATCAATGATAGTGAGGTAGGTGGTCATGGTAGTGGAAGTTACGATGGCAGCCATTTAAAGCTACACCACCAAGACTAGCAGCATGGGTTTTGAGACATTCTTTATAGGAAATAACCACCATTAGATTCTATAGTTGCCGTGTTGGTGACAGTGTTTGATGGCGGACTAATGAGCCAGTAGTTAGAGTCAAGACTTTAGAAAGGTGGGTCTAAAGTGGGGTTTCGGTATCTGTATCTGAATCAGGAGATTTAGTGACATAAGGAGGATTATTTCTTCTAATTGCTTCTTATGTGATTTCTTTATTTAATCTTTGCCAATTATAATCCTCACTCTTCTTCTATGCACTTGCAGGTGTTGTTATTGAAAATGCAGGGTGCACACAAGAACAATTTTTTGGGCCTCGAGTTTGATCCCCTGATATATAATGATCCTAAACTTTCCAGGGAATTTATCATCACAAATGTGTTTGGAGTTCTATTAGATCATTCAAAGTGGTGGGACTTATCTATTATATTTATGATTCTTATATGCTATCGAATTCTATTCTTTATTGTTCTTAATTTCAATGAGAGAGCTTCGCCAAATGTCAAGAATCTTTATTCAAAGAGAACTTTATAGAAGCTTGAAAATAGGCATTCTTTCAGGATGATGCCATCTTTTTCTTCCAAGAGGCATCAACCTTTGTATTCACTGTCTTCCCAAGATGGTCTCAACTCTCTGCTCCACTAAAATCATATATTTGATTAAAATTTTAATCATCAGGTGGCATTTGTGATAATTGATGGCTACTTTTTTTTAATCTTGAGCTTATTCTCTTACCAATAAAATGGAATTGAAATAATTTGATGATCATACTCATACAAGTAGTGAAGGATCTAATAGCATCCTTTGACCTCATCACCTGCGCTGATTATCAATGAAATACAAAATTATATGTAGTTACTTGCAGGGGTTACTTAGCTGTAGCCAAAATTCTGATAAGTACAACTCCTTCTTTAACCTCTGTAATGAACAACTTTAGAGATTCAATTCTCCATATGGCAGTTTTGGGTTTTTGAACTCCTGGTTTTTGAAGAGTGGATAGGCAGATTAAGCTTATGAAGCAGCTAGTGAGTGGCAAGATTATAAACATTCAACATATCATCAATGTCAGGAATAATGATGGAAGAACGACCCTTCACATGGTTGTTATTGAGAATATTCAATCTAATCTAGTAGAGCTTCTCATGACTGTGCCATCAATCAATTTAAACATTCATGATGTTGATGGGATGACTCCACTAGACCGCCTCAAGTAACGACCAAGAACAACATCTTCTAAAATTTTAATCAAGTAGTACAATTTCTAAAATTTACTAGTGTTCTTGCTTACACATTGAAACAAAAAAAAGAGAGTTGTTGTGTGCAAAGCTTAAATCAAGCTCATCGAGCACCATCTCAGCATCTGCAGAAAGATAAACCAAATTATCCTTATAATCTTGCAACGCTTCAATATACAATCGACCCTCTTTTTCAATTATCCATTTAACAAACCTGGGAAGCCTTCCCAGTTGCTTCTCCATTTTGCCATTGCATCTTGTCAACTAAATATGACAAGGAGACGCGTACCTTCCATTCACCGTATAACAATACATAATCTGCACATTCAATTATTCATAACAACACTAATTCAATAAAGCTACTATGCTTGTTTGGAGTATTTTGCAAAAACATAACAATTTTGTTTAGAATCGTTGGCTGTATGAAGTTCAGATCTTCTCTCAATCGTTGGCTGTATGAAGTTCATATCTTCTCTCAATCAATGACAGGTAGCTCAACTGGTTCCTGAGATTCATTGTGCATCTTCTTCTGATTAAGTGATCTTCTTCTTCTAATTCTTACCTATGTAAGTGATCTGCTCCGCCTCAAGGTATGCTCAAATGTAATTTTGATGGAGCTCTTTTTGCGAATGAAAGGAAACTTGGGTATGGGTGGGTGGTTCGTTCATTAGATGGCAGCTGGGTTGCAGGGGGTTTTGGTTTATTTTGTTTGAAAAAAAAAATGTTTCTCAAGTGGCAGTTTGAAATACTTGCTGATATGTACAATTGCCATGTGGATACAACTGATTGGATAATCAAATAATTTAGCAGGAGATATGGGTCCCACATGCCATGTAACACCATTTAACAAGATGTCAATTTTTTTTTAACGGCTATTAACAGAGGGTCATAATTGGGCCACTTTTGAAACATTAAGGTCCATTTGGGAACAAAAAAATAATTGTGTCCAAATTAGGATTTGGCCCAAAGTTGAGGGTCCAATTTGAACCTTTTTCCTTCTTCAAATCAATGTTCAAACACTAAAGTATAGAAAAGAAAAGAAATGAATCGCTAATTAATAAAATCAGGAATAAAAAGGAGGAGGAGGAAGAGAAAAGAACATACTAAGATGATGTCGTGGTCTCTCTAGGGGATTTGGTCACCGCTATGAAGAAAGAGCCGACTGAATTGAAGAATTTGTTGATCTTTGCTTCCATTGGATTTTATTTTGTTTATTTACAATAACCGAATGGCAAAAGCAAGTGGAGGAGGAGGAAGTGCTAATAGAGGCTTGAAGTAGAATTGAGGGAAACAAAAAAATAAATAAAAAGAAGAAGACTTGCAAAATGATAAGGGGGCAAGAAGACCTGCAAAGCTCGTAAATAACATTTTCAGTGGAAGGAGAAGGGCGTCTGGTGTAGGGTGCAATCGTGTAAACATTATTCATAAGGGAGACACATGTGTAATTAATGAAAATTTAAGGTACTTTTATTATTTTGACAACTATCTAGAGTTTTTTTTTTAAATTCTTATTTTCTTTCTGAAAAATAAAGTATATACATAAAATTTTCTTATCTTCTTTGAGGAAAATTTTTATTGCACTGGTCTTTATAAAAGTTGTGACAAGTAATTATATGCAACAACAATTCAAAACAAACAGTTTAATATTTATTTTCTTTTAAAAGAAAAATGTTAGTAACTTTTTTTATTTTTCAATAATTTTTAACAAATTTTAACTATGTTCTTAAACTTAACAAGTGTAATTTATTTATTTTAGATTTTATGAAAATAAGAAATATATAAATGTATGAAAAGTATGAAATTTATTGTTGGTATTTATTGAAAGTGCAAAGATTTTTACACTCCACCTCTTTATATATATATATGTACTCAATTATTAATATTTTTAAAATATAAACAATAAAAATATTCTTAATTTTAATATCTATTTTTATAATAATTTTTGTTTTCACCACTCCAATGTTACTATTTTAAAATATTTAATTATAATTTTTGTTATCACGCTCCAATTTGAATAGCATAAGTATTTTGAATTTAAATATTTAATTTTATTTACAATTTTTAAAATGTATTTATTATTTACAAAAATATTAAACCATAGGTATGCAAAAAGATTAATGTTTTTTGAAGTTCACAAAAGGTATAAATCCTTAGCAAATTTATTCTTTTTAAAAAAATTTAAAATTATTATTTATGTAGATGGTAATTTATTTTCATTTTTGAGTGTTAAAAATAAATTATTTAAAAAGATTTAAACTATGATTATTTTTTAAAATTTCACTAAAATTCTTATTTATTTTATATATAACTTAAAATATAATTGAAATAATTAGTCTTCTTGAGTTTTTTTTAGATCTTCCATTTTTCTCATGAAAATGTAATTATTGTAATAATTATTTATTTTATTTTTCAAATTTATCTATATTGTTTTATTACTTTAGTAGGGCTTAAAATATTTATTTGCTAAAATAAATTCATGTAATATAAATGTTGACCATTTGCATGATCATTGTGTTGATCAATCTCAAACTAACTTTGCTTTTGACTTTAGCAATAATTTTTTATTGCTAATATGTGTTTAATTAGGATCTAGGCCACACTTAATAGATGAAGTCATAAAATTCAAAATGTGTCCAAAACATGAAGACGGAGATGCTCACAAGTGTCATCACGATTATGAGTATTCCTACAATCCTGAAGGAGTTAAATGAAACCAATGTTCAAGAGGACAATGCTCCTCACAATTTGCCTTATCTATAAGAAAAATCCTGTTTTGTAACAAATATTTGTAATGACTAAAATAATATGTTACAAATTTATAAGGAATTTGTAATAGATTTATAATAAAATATTAACTTAGTAACAAAATTTTTATAATAGCTTAGAATCCATAACAAACTAAAAATTATAACGGATTAATACCTAAATTTGTAATGGAATTTTATCATGGATATATATTTGTTACGAAAGCCATTATAAAAAAAGTGCTACTATGGTGCCAAATATTTGTAACAATTTCGTAATATCAGTGGTTGTTACAAATATTGTAACGGATTTCATTGGTTATAAATTTATAACAGATTATTTTTCGTTGCAAATTTGTAATGGAAATCTCTCATCCATTACAAAATATTATGCATGTTTTTTATTTTTAATAATTTAATTAATGATTTGTAACGGTTTGCATATCTGTTGTAAATTTGTAATAGATATGGAGTCCGTTATTAATTTACTATAGATATTTTGTCTGTTACAAAAAAGTTATTAACCTTTTAATTTTATAACAAACTACAAGTCAATTATAATATTGTAACAGATTTTATTATCCTTTGTAAATTAGTAATAGATTTAAAATTCATTACAAAACATACAATTGTATATTATTTTTGCTTTGAGAATTTGTATTGGAAAATAAAATATGTCACAAAATTTTAGGGTTTATATTAAAGTCTTTTATGATTTCTTTCACAAGACTCTACCCTGTGTATTCATATTTGCCAACAACACCAACACCAACTCCATCAAAACAACACCTAAACAATAATGCTTCATCATCACTTTCATTTGCTTTAAAATTAAAATCAAAATTGTCACTATCTTTTCTATTTCTTCTTCTTTTCTCCCTCTGTTCTCTTTACTCTTTACTTCCTTTCCTTTGGTTCCTCTCCTCCTTCTTTATCTGTTTTCCCTTTCTCTTTTCCCGTTTCTCCACTCTCTTTTCTTTTGTCTCTTGCTTTCTCTCTTCTCTTCTCAATTATCCCTAATAAACCCTTTCCATTTCAAGAGTAATTACATCCATCCCATTTTCTCTATCTCCTCATTTTCACCGTCTCAATATAAGCTTCTGATCTCTAAATCCCTTATCTCGCTAGGGTTTTCTGTTAAGATTCCAAATCCCTTAATTTATCTTGCTTAGATAATGCCTTGTTATTGATTGCACTTAGAACAACAATTGGATGATACAATAATCAAAACTATTTTGACATCGCCTGACAAAGAACTAAGGGAGTTTAAAGATTTGATCCTGCGCATACGCAGGAGAAACTTGTACCAGGTGGTGACCGCTTAGTTAATATCTCTAATTATCTCCTTTTTAACATCATTTCTCTTCCATTTTGATCTTATTAATTTTTAATATGATGAACATTGACTTCTGAGTTCTAATGCTTGAAATAGGATTCTCTTTCTTGTTGAAAGCCATTTTCTTACCAACCTTATCTTATATTGTTGTTATTGCGGTGGTTGGGGATTTTAACTTTTTTTGCTTGATTGGTCGACTTCTTTTAGTGGGTACTTTGTTTACTGTTTGTAATGCCTAAGTTTCATTTTTATGGGTACAATATTTTGATTGTGGATTGGTTGGGATTTGTAAAGATCAAAGCTTTTTCCTCTTCAAAAGTAATTTTTTAGTAATTTTTTTAAATGACCTAAATTATAAATTCTACCTTTGTAGTAGTGGGTTTGCACTTGTTTAATTATTCCATTCATTATAGCATCAAGCTTTATAGATTGAGAAATAACAAGGACGAAATACCAAAGAGCATCCCACAACAGTGTGGGATAAGTGGCAAGCACATTGGAGCACTCCACAGTGGCAGACTAAATCTGGAGCAGCTCGTAAGAGTAGGCTTAGTGAGACAGGTGGTGAAGGTTTTGGATGTTCATGGCACACTAGAGGTTTTTTATCGATTATTGAGCATACATTGAGATTGGTATGAAATAATTTATTTAATATTTAGAAAAATATTTAATTCTTTTATTTCTTATTTGTACAAATTTTCTAAAATAAATAATATTATGATTAATTTTAAGAAAAAGAGATGCAACAACTAGTTACCTCATGGGAGGTTATTGGTGCTAAATTTCATATAGTTTTAGGATTCATTTAAACATGCATTCATTCATTTTAGGTTGCATTTAGAGTAGTTTAGTTTATAGAATTACATATTTTTATGTTTTATTTTATTTTTAAGGAAAAGAAGACTATGGAGGTGATTGGTATAAAAGTTGGGCAAGAAAGAGAGCAAATAGTGCAGAGTAAGAGTACTGTCACGGTCGCAGCTTGATGAGCTATCGCGAGTTGGTCAAAGCAAGCAACCTAAGTGCGGCCAAGGTTCTGTAATTATCATGGTACCTTAGCGATCACGGTGTCCTGATGTCCATCCTTCTATAGCGATCGTGGCAATGTAGTGATTACTACTCCTTCATAAGCAGCCCCTCTGCCACAACCGTAGCTTCATGCGCGATTGCGGGATGATTGATTCCAATTGAGGAACATGCTGAGGTGGACATTTTAAAGAGCCAATCTAGGGGAATATGAAAGGATGTTCTAGAAGGGATATATAAGGACAAGAACAATGGTTTTCAAGGGTGATTATCTCATTTACTCATACAACCAATATCTAATACACTTAAGGAGGAGAGAAAGGAAAAAGGAAGCTTGGAGAAGAGGCCTCCATTGAAGAACCTAGAGCTTCTTGATAACTTCTTCATACCCTTTCTCAGTTGTAAATAAATTTTTGTTATTTCTCTTGGGTTGTATTGTGATTGAATGATGAAAATTAAAGCCATGTTTGGCTAGTTCTCTTAGTTATTGGGATTTTGACACTCATTTAATTTAAGTTAATTTGATAAATCCTATTTTCTCTTTAATGCATATTGAGTTGCTAGTTGAATGTTGCATTTTGGCAATATATAACTCATGTTTAGATTTGTACATTGAGAAATGGTAGATCTAATATACCACAAACACAAATTATATAAGTTAATGACTTGAGAAAGCTTGATTTAATCTAATTCTCCTATGGATTTTCTTAATGCCTTGTATGTTTGTTGTTGGCTTATTTTTATGGTGATGATGAGAGTTAAGCCATAACTTTGAGTTTCAATTGATTCATGCATGTTGAGTTAAGTACTATTTGAGAGAGAGTGCTTAATGATCTTTAGAAAACCTGAGATGTGCATTTGAGTTAATTTACTCTATCATTTTACTTGATGACAATGTGGTGCTTAATCTCCCAACAACATATTCTTATATTGATTACCTTCTCACTTAATTAGCTTAGTGTTTAATTAAGTTGTTTGTTAAATTATTTTTATACTTATTTTCATTCAAATTACATTATGAAACTCTAAACAAAACTAGTTGGGGCTAATAGGTGATTAATCGACAATCCTCATGGGAACGATACTCTACTCTCATTATATTACTTATCGTGGCCTGTATAGTTGTGATTTTGCATTGCACGTAATAGATGCAACAGAGGTATTTAAGCAGGAGCATACAAAACATATAGTTCATTCGTTGATAAGAGATCACAAAAAATCAATGTAAACCTTTTTTTTAGTTATTGATGAATTAATCTTTTTGTTCTATTTATTGTTAATTATTTTTTTCTATAATTGTACCACTATAAGAAAAATTGTCTATGGTGACATTTTTTAATGACATTTTGTACAACTGTCACTTAAGAGAGTAAAAATATAATAAGACAACACTTTTATAAATGTTATTATAGGTGGCAGGAACAGTCGCGCGCCCAAATGTTTTGCAACCATGACACTGTGCAAGTTTAGGGCCTGCTAAAAAATACATAATGGGCTTTGGGGCCCAAAATGGAGATGGAATCGCCACCCGGATAAAAGTCAGGACACACTATACAACAACTGGATTCCACGGAGGCTCCTACAAGCCGTCATCAGAGATTGGGTTCGAAAACTGGGTATGGGCCTTTGAATGCCTACCTAACCTTACAGTTGGCCTCCATGTGTTTTTTATATTTTATTACCTTTGATTATTGAATTATTTCCTTATTATTTATTGATTGTAATCATTTCTGATTTTTACTTTAGTTCAAGTTCATATATTAATCCCATTTGCATGCTTATTACCTCAACATTCAAGGCAAATAATAATGAATTTACAATCATACATTCAAAACAAATAGGAAAGGATTTTGTATTACAACGCTTTATACAATTACAACGATAATGAATTTAAATAAAACCTCTCAAGAACTAATTAATACACTAATTACTTAGTGATTAGGAATCACTGAGGAATCCCTACAACAAACAATGGTTAGTTCCATCTCAAGATAACAATTTCATTTACAAAAGAAATTGAATTCAATTGCATAAAATAGGCATGAATATTCATCTATACATGGATTGATTACTTGAGCATACCCAATATCATGGCAATCTCATGCAGAGATGTATCAAAAACTAAAAATAAACCAAAAGGATACTAAAAAAGAAGCAGACTTATACAGGACTCTGGCGGGGAGGCGATTGCCTCTTCAAATAGGCGTTACTTCCTGACCAGGAGGCAATTTAAAATCGCCACATCGAGAAGAGATGATGTCTCTTTGAAGAGACATTGCCACTTCAACAAGAACATATAATTTACATCTTTCTTAATTCCTAAGCAATTCAAGCATACATGCAAATATACATAAACTAACAACTCAAAACTCAATAGTTCACATGTTCAGGCCATCAACATGATATCAAGCAAACAACAAACACAAAACAAGTATAAAAATCAAGAGTTTGATGTTTTTATAGAAAATGAACAACTTAAATCTTAAAAATAAGGATTCTCACTGATTTAGACGAGTTTGATGCTCCCAACTAAGCCCTCAAAGCTTAGTTTTCTTGGTTTAGTTGTGTTGAGTGCAAGAGCTTCCCTCTCCCTTCTTAATAAATGGACTTCTTGAGCTAGAAAACCTCTATTTTCTCCCCTTCTTTTTTTCCTCTTCCTCACTTTTCTTTTATTTTCTTTAAAAATGTTCCTCTTCTCCTTTTTTTTTCTAATAATGGACAACCTCTTTCAGCTAAAAAAAAAACTTTACTTAAAGCTTCCACCTTTCCTTCTTCCCAATTTCCTAAAATCAAGTCCAAAAAAAATATCATCATCCTTCATCATTTCCCTCTTTTCCAGCTCACTTTTTTACCCCAAAAGCCTTATTTTTACTTCCAAAATCTCCAAGTCTGCAATATGGTGGGTCCTTCTCTACTTAATGAAGCCATTAATAACATTAAATGCATGCAGAGGTCGGTTACATAGAGGCATCATCTCTTTAATGAGGCGTTACTTCACAGATGTCAAGGGTGAAGAGGCGTCGCCTCTTTACCATGGCTTGGCCTAGAAAGGCTTGGGCTTGGGCCTTAAGGCTTGGGTTTGAGGGTTTGGGCTTAGTTCAAGGGTTTTGGGCTTGATTTTAGAGTTTTGAGCTCTCGAGTCCATTATAAAGAAGATTTTGAGTCCCTCTTGCACCTAAAACTTACACTGTCTCATCATCGGGCTTTCATTGTGAGTCAATCAAACCGAGGGTGTCCATAGTTTGCCCCATTATTTTAAAAAAAATGGATTTATGAAATTAATTTTTTTGAGAAAATAACATGCATATCAACAGTAAGAATGACATACATGATCTGTAAGCTTTACTTTTTTCGTCAGCCTCAGGAATTCAAACCTGAGAGGTTGAACCTTAACTAAAAACGTGACCATGGTCCTCGTGTTTGATCAGCCACTTATTAAAGATGAGGGGTGAATCCTGGGTTTTTTTGGACCGAGATATCACCTAGTGAAGAAAAATGAAAATGTAATTGTGTTCCTTGGGTTTTCCTAACCCGATCAGCCACCCATTATAGTTGAACATGAATCCGGAGCCGTTCTTACGTGAAACTTCACTCAGTAAACAAAGAGGTGAAACGTAACCATGCTCCTCGGGTTTTCCTAGCCCGATCAATTACTCATTATAGTTGAACATAAATCCTGAGCCTTTCTTATATGTAACTTTACTCAGTAAACAAAGAGGTGAAACATAACCATGTTCCTCAGGTTTTCCTTGCCTGATCAGTTACTCATTATAGTTGAATGCGAGTCCTGAGCCTTTCTGACGCAAAACTTCACTCAGTAAACAAAAAGGTGAAACATAAACGTGCTCCTTGGGTTTTCCTGGCTCGATCAATTACTCATTATAGTTTAACGCGAATCCCAAGCCTTTTTGACATGAAACTTCACTCGGTAACCAAAGATGTGAAACGTAATCGTGTTCCTCAGATTTTCCTAGCCTGATCAGTTACTCATTATAGTTGAATGTGAATCCCGAGCCTTTTTGACGTGAAATTTCACTCGTTAAACAAAGAGGGGAAATGTAAGCATTTTCCTCAGGTTTTCTTGGCCTGATTAGTTTCTCAATATAGTTTAATGTGAATCTTGAGCCTTTCTGATGTGAAACTTCACTCAGTAGAGAAGAAGATGCACTTCGAGGATTCAAACCCCACCAGACACTCTTAAAGAAGGAAGATGCACTTTGGGGATTCAAATCCAACTAGACATCCTTGAAATAGAAAGATACACTTCGAAAATTCAAACCCGACCAGACATCGTTAAAAAAGGAAGATGCACTTCGAGGATTCAAACCCGATCACACACTCCTTAAAATGCGCACTTTAGGGATACAACCCGACCAGACGCTCTTAGAACTGATACTTCGATCAGAAAATCTTCAATTCTTCATTATCAATTCTAGGATAAACCCGAGAAGTGGAATAGCAATTCTTCATTTTTGTGATTTTTTTTATTTTTATTTCATTTTTTTGGCCTCCACTAAGGAATGCACATCTAATGGACCATCAGCCCTGGAACCCATATTTGGCAAAGTATTCGTATCTCAATCAAGCTGCAAAGTGATCTGGCCCACTTCCCTTTCTCTCCTATAAATACTTCCTTTCTTTTCTAAAAAGGTTTACTTTCACATTGTTTCTTTCAAAATCTGTTTACTCTCTTTTCTCTTTTTCTTTTTCACTTTCCAAGTTCTCTCTCTGCCATGGATGTTGCACGGACTCCAGATTTACCTGCCTGGGACCCCGTTATTCCTCTAGTACATCCTCTGCATAGTTTCAGGCTTATCATTGGGGATGACATCCCTCTCTTGGCAGACACGCGATCCCATCTCTATGGATTGGATACAGGAGAGGTTAGTAATCAATTTACTAACTTTTTTCCCTGTAAATAGGATGAGATGACATTGGGTTAATGTTTATAAATGCATGTTTAACGCTTTAACTAATAGAAAATTTTATTAAATGTATAAAATTGTGAAAGTTGAATATCAATTATTAGATTGCCGACATGAAGAGGCATCGCCTGTTCGTTGAGGCGATTGCCTCCTAAAGAGGAGGTGTCGCCTCTTCAATGTCAAGATAAAATTTAGGGGGTGATCACCTCCTACGAAGGAGGCGACGCCCCTACAAAGGGGCGATCGACTCTGCCTATAAAGGCGTTCGCCTTTGTGATAGTGTTTTGCAAAAATTCAGGCTTTTATGTGCATAATCAATAATTTAACCCCCTGTTCATTTTCAGCATGATTCCCACACTTTCAAAGGTGCTGGGAACTTTAGTGGTGCCCGTATTTATTATGATAGCTTCCCGAATGAGATCAAGGCTCATATTTGCTGCACCAAGTTCTCGAATTTCATTTTTGCTCTCTCGGATGCTCAGGGCAGA
This sequence comes from Mallotus repandus, assembly GCA_949671775.1. NCBI lineage: Eukaryota > Viridiplantae > Streptophyta > Magnoliopsida > Malpighiales > Euphorbiaceae > Mallotus > Mallotus repandus. Next base: position 14,111 of record CATIWM010568663.1, read on the forward strand.
CTGACTACCAGCCTTTACATGCCTTACTAGAGAGATGGTCTGACACCACATACACCACTCATCTCCCCTTTGGTGTGTTCACTCTAGACCCTATTTCATTTGCTACCGTCATTGGGATCCCGTGTGCGGGAGATTCTGTCCCTTTAGATATGAGCCTGCACAGGATGTCGCCAGACCACCTCTTTTACATTGAGCAGTTGCTCGGTATGGTCCCAAACATGAAAGAGAGCCATACTATCAAGATTGACTATATTAAGAGTCACTATACTCAAGTGAGAGTGGCAGGGGCTACCATTCCTCAAGCTGTTGATCAGGTAGTGCGGGTGTTTTTAGTGTATCTGTTAGGCACTACTCTCTTTACGGACACAACTAGCTCCATAGACTTGATTTTTCTACCACCTCTGAGGGATCTAGACCTGGTGGCCACATTTTATTGGGGTAGCTATGCTCTAGCTTTTTTGGATAAGAGTATGGATGAGACAGTTTGAGGAGCGAGATGATTCTGCGGCTTCTGACATGCTATTTTGGTACTCCCTTTTATCTTTTCTTTCATATGATTCATCTTTGGATACTATTACCATGATTTATCAATGATTCTTCACTTCTTTCATAGGATTCGACTCTGGAGCTAGAGTTGGTCACTGGGATAGTTCGTGTCTGTGTACTCCATTCCCAGCGATGGCCAATCATGCATGGAGGAGGCCCCTCACTCCCGTGAAGATCCACCGTGAGAGGCTGAACACTCTGCCGCCTGACAAGGTATGGTACCTGCTGAAACGGGTCAAATTGTAATACCCTAGTCTCTAAGAGTTAGTATAGAGCAAGAAGGGTGTCGAACACTCAGGAATTTGGCTAAACTGTATATTAACCGTATAGATACTTAGATGGATAGGCAAGAAAAATCAAAATGATATTAATAATTAAAAAGAACAAAAACTATTCTACCACTAATTATTGTAATTATTATTATAAGTTTTAAACAAAGAATAATAAGGAGAATTACAATGTTAATCAAACAAGAACTTATTAAATAAATATCCTTAAACTTAATGACTGGAAATTAGTCGAAAGTCTTTAAAAGCAACTCTCATTAACAATTAAAGGTATTTCCTTCCGAAACCTACACTCATTCTCATGAAATGCAGAGGTAAAAGGAAATCAATAAACATATTACACTAATACTTTTTCCCTTAAGATAAATTCCTTGTCTCCAAGTGATATTCATTACTTAAGTGAATTCAATTATGTTCTACCGAATTATTCCAACTCTCATTGCAAATAATTTGATTCTCCAACAAAATACCCCAACTCTCATTGTGAATATTTTGACTAAAACATCATATATGGTGATCAAACATA
>CATIWM010568683.1:0-10302 GCA_949671775.1 Mallotus repandus
ACCACCACCACCTCCCACCTCCACCTCCACCTCCACCTCCACCATCAAAATGTGCATAATTTAAAAAATTTTCATAAAATAAATAAATTTAATATTAATCATAATAAAAATTAATATATTAATTAAAAAATTATAAAAATAAATTTCACTAAAAATAATACCTATGAAAATATGAAAAATTGAAAAATGAAAAGTAACAAACAAACATGATTTTCTATTTTCTATTTTCTATTTTGGAAAATGAAAAACTGGAAAATAAAGAAAAAGAAAAGAAAACTAGAAAATGAAAACAGAAAATGTTTTTAAAAACTAAACAGACCCATAGTGTTTTTCTCTTTTTTTGATGTGATTAGCACTAAACCTAGTAATGTTTAATCTTATTTTTGTGAAATTATTAAAGGTAAGGAATCCTTGCTCATTTATGATTTTAATTTCACTATATAACAGTACTAATATTATGGTTAACGTGATTGGTGAATTGTGAGGTAGATCAACCTTGCTATATATTGTACTTTCTGTGTTTGTTGTATGCAGAACCTTGTCACAAGTCGGACCACATATATAATTAGAGATACATTTTTGTTTTTAGAGTTTCCAAACAGTGAAGAGCGTGTTTGTATAACTCATATGGATTAACATATTTTTGTAAAATTATTACAATTTTGTAAAAAAGTATATCCTATTAATCCTCTGTGTTTTATATAATTTGAAAAAAAATCTAGCTATATGCACTAATATTCTGTATATGCATTCTAAACTCAGTACTAATTTTGAATTTTTATTATCTGCATACTCAATATTATAGAATAATAGTGAAATGTGGGCACTAGCATTTTACTATATTAAACAAGATGAGCACGCAAGCATCACAAAGTAATTAAAAAAAATTTTGCTATCTCATTTTACACTCTATAATTAAAAAAAAAAATTATATATTCAACTATTTGGCTGCTCAACCGCCTGAAATTCTGCAATTGAAATGAGAATATACGCATTAGAAAAACGAAGAGAATGTATAGGAAAATGGGAAGTTTGTTTCTTTTTTGTATTTTAAAATTGGAAAGGTGGATTTGGAAATCATAATCCCTTTGATTCTTGAATTTTTTTAAAGGAAATGTCAATGTATACGCAAATCAGCAAATTTGAACATGCATTTAGCGTGGAAACTCAACTTATAAATATCGATCAGACGGTATGGAGCCATCGTTGGTTAAGTATTTAGCTGTTAGAGTTATTAGTTTAGGGGGTCACCATCCCCTTATCTAGATGGGCCGGGTGTAATAGCCTCATAGGAAAAAGGCGGAGATTGAAATCTCACCCAAAGCTAAGTGATGTTCGGCCAAGATAGCTCCAACATGGCGTCAAATTCAATATCAAATTGATGTTGGTGAATAGTGCCATAATAAATTTGGTGTGCACTATTAACCAACACCAAATACTGTTTAGTTCTTTTTTATTATTAATTACAAAATAAGTCATACACTTTTACATTTGTAATATTTGAGACCAATTTTAACTTTACATTATTATAGTTTCGTTTTTCATGGGATAATTATTTTGATTATTTTTTTAATTAAAGAATATAAAATTATTTAAATGTATTATTATTTATATTTTCAAAATTAATATAATTATTTTTATTAATTATATGTATTATTAATTATATGTACATAATATATTCACATGAATATATAATACATAAACATTAAATACATCATCAAACATTATATAAATATAAAAAATGTTACATAAATCTTAAAACATCATATAATTACTAAAAAAACTACATAAATATTAAAAATATTACATAAATATCAAATATTTTAATAATCTGGTAGACCAGTTCCAGATCCACTAATATTATCAAAATAATCATTAAAATCATGAGAGGCAGAAGGTGGTGGTGGTAGTGTTTGATGATGTGCATATCTCTTTTATGTAATTCGTGCTTGTTTTGCTTCAACAAATAGATGTATTGTTGAATTTTTGTTAGTATTCAAGTCACACATCAAAATTCTATTTTCTTCTTTGAATTCTTTCACTGCTATATTTTTGTTATTTGCTTCTAATCTCTTGCTCAACATAAAAAACTCAAGGACAATGATACTCATATTGCACTTCGCAATGCACCAATAGTGCATTTGTGGGAGCAATATAGTAATTCACAACACTAAATGAATAATAATATTTTATTGTATTTAATTGTAATATTTTATATGTTTTAATTAAATAAATTGTAATATTTTATGTTATTTATTATTAAATTCAATATTGATTTTACTTTTATTTTTACCAAATTTTAGTTTTTCTTTGAGAAAAATTGTGTTGGGAAAAACTTCCAACGTGTTGCTTTATTAATATGCTGCTCTCCTCTTATATACACAATACAAAGCAAAAATCAAGGAAAAAATCATGCCAACAAAGGAAACAAATATTAAACTTCCTAACTATACAATAATTACTTCCTAAACCATAGCATGATAGAAATAGAAAATAGTACAAAGAATATTATATAGTTGTATGAAGTTCAAACTTCAACACTCCCCCTCAAGTTGGAGCATGTATATCACGAATGCCCAACTTGCCAAGCAAATGCAAGAACTATTTTTTTTCCAAGTGCCTTAGTAAAGAGATCGCCAATTTGATCACTCGAACAAACACAAGAAGTACATAACTCCTTGTTAAGTAATCGGTCACGAATAAAGTGACAATCAATTTCAATATGTTTTGTATGCTCATGAAAAAATGAATTTGCTGCAATATGTAGAGCTGCTTGATTATGACAAATAAGTGTCATGGCATTCAACAAGAAAACTTTAAGATCAAGAAGTAAAGCACGCATCCATATCAACTCACTAGTAGCATTAGCCATTGCCCTATATTACGCTTCTGCTGATGAATGAGAGACTGTATTTATTTCTTTGATTTCCAAAAAATTAGGCTATGTTCTAAAAACACTACATAACTACTAGTAGAACGCCTGGTAGTTGGACAGCTTGCCCAATCTAAATCACAATAAGTAGTTAAATGTAGCTTACTGGTAGAAAAAAGAAGAATACCTTGTCCAGGTGCAGTCTTTAGGTATTGAAGAACTATATATGTTGCATTCAAGCGAGGAAGACAAGGATCTTGCATGATTTGAATTAGGACTTGCACTGGGTATGTAATATCAGGTCTAATGATTGTCAAGTAGAGTAATCTTTCAATAAGTCGGCAACATTAGCTAGCATTTAAAACTAGTTCTCCTACCCCTATGGCCAAGTTATGTCATGACTCCATAGGAAAAATTGTAGGTTTTGCACCTAAAAGAGATGTCTCTTCAAGTAAATCAAGTGTATACTTGTCCTGGCTTATCACTATACCTTCTTTACTATAAGCCACTTTAATACCAAGAAAGTACTTTAAATTACACAAATTTTTAATGCTGAAAACCAAATCAAGATATTCCTTGACTTGTCATATTGTAATCAAGTCATTTTCAGTAATAACTACATCATCCATATAAATAAGTAAAGCTGTAAAATGAGTTCCTCGCACAAAAATGAATAATGAGTTATCTACAACTAATTGTTTGAAACCAAGTTGTTGCAAAGAGCTTGAAAGCTTTTGAAACTAGCATCTTGATGCTTATTTAAGCCTATATAAAGACTTTCTTAATTTGCAAGCACGATTATAAACTGGCCTACCAAACCCCTGCGGCACTTTTATGTATACTTCCTTATGGAGATCCCTATACAAGAACGCATTATTAACATCCAATTAATGGAGTTCCTAATGACGTATGGCTGTAACTGACAACAAATAATGAAATGTAGTAAGCTTTGCTATTGGGGCAAAAGCATCATGATAATCCAACCCCTCAATCTATGTAAATCCTTTTGTAATAAGTCACACCTTAAAGCACTCAACAGTACCATCAAACTTATACTTACTTTTATACATCCATTTTGAATCAATTGCTTGCTTTCTTTCAAGCAAAGGCTCTAAACTCTATGTTTGATTCTCTTCTAATGCACGAATTTCTTAGTCCATAGCATGTCTCCATTGAGGATCCTTAACTGCTTAGTGGAAAGATTTAGGTTCATACAAGGAGGTGATAGATGCCAAAAAAGCTTTATGAGAATTAGTGAACTTAGAATAACATAAATTCTCTAAAAGAGGATAGACTTTACTAGAGTTTGTTGATGGCAGGGTTCCTGAAGATGGCGCTAATAGTGGTAATATCTTATAGTCGAACCCAAAAAGGTTTATGGACAAGGATCTAGCCCGTTGTAGACGTTATGGTTTAGAAGTTTGGGATATAGGTGACATTGTTCCTGTAATGGCTGCATCAGTCGGGACATAAGGTGAAAATTATTATGAGCTTATGATTTGTCCATCAAGTGTTTCATCTATGGGATAAAAGGTTGTAGGTTCATTTAGTGAGGATGGATAATTAGATATAACAATGGGGCTTTAAGTTGGTTTTGTCTAATCTTCTTGAACTGGGACAACATAAAAAAATCAAACATTTTGGTCCATTGATGGACATGCAAGAAAGGAAGATGATGTGGTGGGATGTTAGCCATTATTTTAGAAGGGAAAAATATGTTCATAAAAGATCGCATCTCTGGACACAAATAATTTTTTTCTTTTTAAGTCATAAACTTTATAACCTTATACCCAAGAAAAATGCATTTATGTGCCCTATGAGAAAATTTATCACGTTGCTTTTTGTGATTATGTGCATAACATAGGGTACCAAACACCTTTAGATGATTAAATTTAGGTTTTTTTTTTATGAAATAAGACTTCATATGGACTCTTATTCTCTATAATTGGGGTTGGCAGTAAATTTATCAAATAAACAACGGTCAGAACACATTCATCATAAAATTTCAAAGGTCACTGAGTTGGAAAATGTAAAGACCGTGCCACATCGTGTTTATGCTACACTCTTCCATTTTATTATGGTGTTACAACATAAGAAGTTTGGTGTTCAATCCCATAAATTGTAAAAAATTCTTTCTTGCCTTTGAGATAAACTCACTACTATTATCACTCCTCACCACCTTAATCCTTGACTTATACTGGTTTTGCACCAAATGACAAAATAATATTAAATAACTATAGGTTTTTGATTTTGTTTTCATAAGGTAAACCCAAGTGCATCTTGAATGATCATCCACAATAGTTAACAAAAAATGAGCACCATTAAGAGATGGGACAAAATATAGACCTCAAATATCAACATGTTTCTTTTATTATTAATGGAAAAAGGAAAGCAAGATTGTTTAGCTTTATGACAGGTATCACAAACACGATGAAAGTTGCTTGAAAGGTGTACATTAAGAATTAATTGTAATTTTTGAAAAGGAAGGTGACTTAACGATTGTGCCATAAAATATAATTTGGTTGTAGAATGCTTTGACTCGCTATTCTATGGTTTTCTTCTAATTGGTAGACGCCATCTTGAAGATTACCCGTTCCAATCAACATCCCTATGTTCAGGTCTTGAAAAGTACAAAAATTTAGAAAGAAAGTTATTGAGCAGCTTAAATCCTTTTTGGCTTTTGCAACCGAAAGAAGGTTGCATTTAAATCCAGGGATATAAATTGTATTTTTTAATTAAATTTCTGGTGTGACATGAGTAGTACTGATGTGTGTTACTTTGAGGGTAGAATCATCAGGTATTTTAACAAGTGGATAGGAAGGAACACATTTAGTGTTATCAAGTATTTCCCTTTTTTTAACCATGTATTTAGAAGCACCACTATCTATTATCTAAGGATCATTCAATAAAGTGCACTTACTAGCAAAGTTCGCTAAGTGTTCATTACCATGATTTTGATTATTAGACAGACCAAGAGAGCTAGAAGTCCTGAGCATTGATTTGAAGTTAATACAATAACATGTTGTAATTGTTGTTGTTGTGTATTATTAAACTCACGACATTGTTGTTCTCCATGCCAAGATAGCTAATGATAACCTATGGCCATGTTTCCATACCCTTGTTGTGGCCCAAAACTTCCTTGTTGTAGCCCAAAATTTCTTTTATTTTGTCTAAAATTACTTTTGTTATTGCTTCCATAACCTTGTTTGTTGCTTCTCCAATTTGGCATGTAACCTATGATCTTAAAACATTCTTCTTTGATGTGCCCTCCTTTTCCATAATGCTCACATTTGTTGCAATATTGACTTTCTGAATTCTGGTCTTTATTCCCTCAGCCTCTCTTATTATTTCTAGAACTGGATTTTACAGCAAAAGTCGTACCTTTTAAAGTTGGTGTTGACTGTCCATTCTTTTGTATAGAAAACTATTATTCTTCTTGCAATGCCAAAGAAAATATTTTGTCGAGTGACAGAGTTGGATCCATGGATAACACATTGGATCTCAATTGATCAAAATTATCATTTAAAACCAATAAGAACTTATGGCTTTTTTCTCTCTCCCGCTGTTGTTGATGTTCTTTGGTAGCCTCACACTTATAAGAAGGCAATGGATCACAAACTTTTAATTCTTTCCATAGAGTTTTGAATTTTTATAGTATTGTGTTAGGTATTGGATATCATCTTGAATGAAATTGGAAAACTCCTTTTTAATCTTACATAGATGAGGCGTGTTACTTTATTCGTATCTCTCGCACAACTCTGTCAAAATTTCTTATGTCATTCCTGCATAAGTCACTCTTTCTTGTATGTCTTTGGCTAAGGAATTTCTAATCCAAGCCTTTACCATGGCATCATTCTTCTTCCATGGATTGAAGTCTGATGATGTGAGGTCTGGCGTTAGCAAACTACCATTGATGAATCCACCTTTGTTTTTGGCATATAGAGCTGTTTCCATGGAATTTTTCCATGATGCAAAATTCTCCCTAGTGAATGGTATTGTAATGAATAACAGTCCCAAATGATCTGATAGGTGTAGAAAGTATGAAGATTCTTCTTATTTTACCATGTCTTTTGCTCCCTCTATCAATGATTTGTCTGAACTAGTTGAGATATTTTACGTATTGCTCATGACTCTAATACTATGAGAAAAACTATGTTGGGAAAAACTTCCAACTGTGTTATTTTATTAATCTATTTCTCTCATCTTATATACATAATACAAAGCAAAAATCATGCCCAATAAAGGTAACAAATTTAAGGGTTTGTTTAGTTTTGAAAAATAAGGCCTGTTTTTTAAAAAAGTTTTTCAAGAAAACTAGAAAATAAAAGTTATTATTTAGTTATGATATTTTAATACAAGCTAAAAGAATATTTTAATACAAGCTAAAAGATGATTTTTGCTTTGAAATTAACAAGAAAATTACTGTAAATAAGAACTAAAAATTTGCTAAAGATAGTTTGAAAAAAAATTGCTAATGATATTAATTTGATTATGATTATTGTCTGTGTTGGTTGTTGAATTGTGTTGTGGATGATTGTTGGTTTTTTCTGCCTGCTTGTAGATGCCCTTTATTTATAGTAAAAAATACAAACTTCCCCAATAAGCTTTTCTTTCCATCTATCATTAATTGGAGAATTGAATGCATGTAACCTTCACTTTGGTTCACTTCCCTAAGTCTTTCAGAGTTCTATAATTTTCTTGCTTTTTTTCATCTCCAGAATCTTATTCTACCTTAATCATTAAGTTGCACAAGTTATGGGCCAGGCTTTTCACTTATTTTAGGCTTTAAAATTTTAATTAAATCAAATTAGGTCATTAATTTAATGGCCTTAACATATTTCAACCAAAAATTTCAAATATGGTACAAATAATGCCCCCGCATGTAATTAACTTGGCCAAGCCCAAACCTAATTTACATGTAAAATAAAGCCATAAATATTTATGCAACTTAAACTCTCTTCTTCTCTATGATTATACAAAATCAAAAGTGAAATTTTGTGAGCTTGATAACCCAATTTACAAACAAAAAAGCACTGAGGAATATCACCAAAGGCAGGCCTAATATCGACATCACCAGGAGGAAAAAATGAGCTTTGAAATTCTCTACACTTCCAAAGCTCTCAAGCATGTTCTTCTTCTTTAAAAATTCAAACCAAACTCCAGAGAAATTAATGAAAATCAATTTAATAGCTCTGTAGTTAATTAATTTATTTATTAATCCTCACTTCTTTCCCCAAATCACCTTCAAAATTCAACTACTCCTTCATTTTAAATGCCCAAAATTTACTACACCCATTTCCTCAACTTTTCACAACTCCCATAGTCCAAAAGTCCTTCACTTTTATTTTCCCCAAAAAATTTATTATTTTTATTCTCCCTTTTTGTTTTACTTTTCTTTCTTCTTCCTCATTTAACTTCTTCTTCTACCGAACTTACCACAGATCAAGATCTTGCAAAGTTCTTACCAAAAATCATCGCTACCTCCCCCCATCGTCGTCAGCAACCCATTGCAATAAGCCGTGTAGACCAGTGGCTTTCTTCCCGCCGCTAGCAGCAAGGCAACAGCCTAGTTCAGCTCCATCACCATACACAACCATCACGAGGCTGCTTCACTTAGTCCAACTTCGACAATCCTCTTCAAATGGCTCATTGTCATCACCACCATCTCATGCGAGTCTGCTTTCTACTTAGCTCTCCTACACACAATGTCCAACGAGCAAAATAAGCAGCTATTCTTTTCGCCAATAATCTGTCGCCGCCACCTACTTCATCGCTATCCTCATGCACAACAAATGGTCCTTCCACTATCACATCTTCTGCTAACATTCCTTCACCAACCAAATCAACTCCCCAAAGTAAACCCATTAAAGTCTATTTTAGGAACATAGGTATTTTCTCTTCTTTTGCTTAAATCTTTGAATGAGTTTGTTTTGTTAAGCATTAATCTTGAGAGTAATGTGACTTTGATATGGTTTTATTATTTTGAGCTTAAACTTTGTATCTTGATCTCGGGAAGAGTGCATTTTTGCTTCAAAATGCTTATGGATTTGCTAATCGAAAAGTTATTTAGCCGAAAATTGAATGCTTTAATTAGCATTGCTCCAAGAATTTTGATTAGCATTTGATGTCTTTTTATTATCTTAATTTTAGTTGAAAATTTTATGTATTATATTTTGAATATTTTTCCAAATTTATTTTGTGATCTTTGATGACTTGTTGCATCAATGCTGGTGATATTGAGGATGAAATATGGCCTTTTATGCATTTTTTTTAGAAAATGTAAATTTGCTTTTGCATTTGTGTTAGCTTTCTTGTTAAACCAAAAAAAGAAATTAATTTTTAGTTTTCCATTGGTCACTTTGCTCCAAGAAATTTAAATTGGCATTTAGACACCTGGCTATTTAGCCAAAAAACTTGGTGCACTTAATTTATCAGCCTTTATTTGCCTTGTGATTTGCCAATTTTTATATATTGGAATATTGCCTTTTAATCATGGCCAAATGCAAGTTTAGCTTAGCGAATATAGATTTGATGCCAATATTTAAACCCAAAGATTGTATGAACAAATTGTTGACACCTAAATTTCAGCGGTCTTCCAAAAATTCGATGATGAATGTTCCTGTTGTGAGACAGGGAGAAGGCTTCTCCGAAAGTCATATTGAGCATGCTAAGGAAAATATGAAGAACCCAAAACGCACCCAAAAAAAACTCAAAAATACATACTTGAGCCTCAAAATACCCGAGATGGACCAAAGAAGCCAAAACGGTTGAAAAAAAAGATTGGGAAGACCGTGGGTTGGCCAACATGCGATGGTGGGTCAATGACCCACAACTGTGGGTCAGTGACCCACACTTAAGGCCATAATCCACTGTGGATCGCGACCATACCCCTGGGTCAGTGATCCACAACCATAGGTCGGACCCCTAGGTCTATAAAAACCTGAATTTTGCTGCTTTTTTTGGGATTTTGGTACATTTCTCAAAAGACACACCTAGAGAGAGAAACTACTACTGCCTAAGGATGAATTTGAGACCTCTCTAAAAAATCTCTTTTTTTGCAAGTGAAGATCCATTTACAAACACAAAAAACCCATTTTTTAATTCTTTTAGGATGGATTTAGCACTTCTTTTACCAAATCAAGCATCATCTTTGTCAAAGCACACTTAAAGGGTAATCGCCTGGTCCCTCTGAGGATCTCTCAACAATTTTAAGTAAAAATTCCTTTTCATATCATTTCTCTCCTTCTCCCTACTCTCTTCGTTTAATTTTTTTTTTTTATCAATTTTGCATTTTATTTCATCTTACTTTAGTTATTCATTATCTTGAGTTTGAGTTGTGATTTTGTGGTGATTTTTTAAGTTTGGAATAAGATATGTAGAATTTGTTCAGGTGATTCCATGAGTGTTTGCATTCATTTTTGCATTTTTCC
>CATIWM010568754.1:0-18305 GCA_949671775.1 Mallotus repandus
TTATTTATTTTTAATTTCTCCTTATTTTTTTCCCTCATCCCCTTCTTTTTAATTTTCCTTTTTTTCCTAATAGAATATTGGCCAATATCATTGGCTTTATATATGCATTTTTTGGGATTGTACTACAGTCTAATTGCATAAATATTTGACATTTTATGATTAATTTTTAAATAATATTTTTTATACTTTATATTTATATTTATATATGATTAATGAAAATATAATATGAGATAAGATATATAATTTAATTTCAAATATTGTATTTGATATCGATGAATTTTAAATACTTACTTATTTGTGTTGTGGTAACATCAATTTATTAATATAAAAAAATAATTGAGTTTGTATTTATGTACAAGTGATAGATTGATAAACAAGCTGCAGAATAGGTACTAGTAGCATATCCTATAAAATTATCCTTGACTTCAATAATCAGTCTGTTGTTAGGGTTGTGCATGGGTCCTGGAGAACACGAACTGTCCTGAAAAACTGAATCGAAAATCTCCAGAACTGAAAATCTTCGTTGACCGTTTGACTTTCTCCTAACTGAACAATCCCAAAAAATATTTTTGGAGTGGATTCGGACATCATGAGTTCTCTGAATCAAAAATCAAACTGAATTGTCTTGAACTGTACCGAACCGAAAAATTGAAAATGGAACCGATAGTGTTTATATATATACTCATAATAATAATTATTTTTATTTTTATTGTTATGATATAAAATTGATAAGTAATGCATGATAAATTCAGAAATCTGAAATTTTGTTTTACAAATAAAATCTAGTACCATTTCAATTATAAATTATATAAAAATAATATATTTTAGATAATATATTATTAAATTTTAGCTTAACTTATAATATTTGAAATCTTATTTATTAATTAATTGTTTGAAATAAAATAAATAGACTCATCAATTGAATTGGTTTTACAGTTAATTTTCAATACATGTTTAATCATAAAATAAAATTTGTATAGTAAAATTTATAGTCATATTATTTTATATGTTCAAATTATAAAATTATTAAAATATAAATATTAATATAAAACTTAAAAAGAAAATTTATAAAAGAGTTCTATTATTTAATATAATATATAATATATTTCTATATTATTATGAATTTTAAATATTAATTTTAAATATAAAAGCTAAAAATTAATAGAAATCTCTGAATTTTGGTTTTGCTCCAAGTTGATTTGGATTCTCCATTTGCTTCGAATCTCTGCTCTGAATTGCTCCAATTTGGGACAAAGATTTAAAATTTAGGAGTTGGGTTCATAGAGTTATTTTTTGAATTCTCTGACTTTTGGGTCGGGTCCAAAGAATTTGCATTCTTCAGACTGCTCTGACTCATGCATAGCCCTAGTTATTGTTGTGCCATTAATTATTTTCAACCAAGAGTATCATTAAGTTTGTATGTAATAACTAATTCTATTTTCATCATATTCAATTATTATAGTTATTATTTTCATTATATTCAATTATTATTGTTATTATTTTGTTTTTAATGTTCTTTTTTAACATTAGGCTGATATCTATAAACTATTTTACCCTAAAAAAATTGTTAGCCATTTGCATGATTAAAGCTTAATCCAACCTTATTTTGATTTAAACAACACAATTTTGAAGTGCTAATAAAGTTTGTTTAAGTGTGTATTAGTTAGACAACAAGGAAACATTTATAAAGTCAAGCAAAATGCTAAATTTACCATGGTCACAATCCTTGTCACGATCGGGACCGCAATCATAAACTCGAGGATGCCTAAACAACTTAAACAAAGATTGAAGGCAATAGTGCTCATGGTTTGGCTCACGACCATGATCACACCCATGACAATGCTCACGATCCCATGTCACGAGCATGATGAAGAGTGGCTTAATTGAAGAAGAGCCTAATGGTCCTCTTGGTTTCCATCACGATCGGGACCAGCCAATACCCGTAGTCACAAGCACCAGTCACGAGCATGAGCACGAGCATGAGCAAAAGAGTCCTCAATTAGACAAAGGACAATGGTCCTCGTGACTGGACTCACAGTCTAAGATCACGACCACAAGCCTCAACCTTGCCAAAGTCTGAAGAAGGCCAGTAACCCTTACGGTCAGAGTCACGACCGTGACTAGTAGTCATGACCATGACCAATAGTCACGATCTACCTAGTAGAAGCACGCCGGTCACTTTACTGCCCCAATGGCTAGTTCAATTAATTGTCATGACTGTGACATGCTCCATCATGACTGTGACATGCCAAATTCCTACAAAAAGCTATTTTGACATTTAATGAAGACATGGAACAATGCACACAAACAACTAGTTTTTGATCCTCAACTATAAAATTCAATGTTCAAGGATCATTTACTAGTTAGACACTTTGGTTGTTGAAGATAATTCCTTATTTTAAGCTTTGTGCATTTAATTCTCTCCTTAATTCTCTTTCAATACCTTTAAGAACACTTGTGAGTGGGTTGTAATCTAGCTTAAGTTTCTTCTTCTACTTAGTTTCTCAGATTAAAGAAAAAGGAAGTAAGGATCTAAATTCAGATAAGGAATTGGTTTAAGTGTTTTCTATAAAAATACTTAGGACTTGGTTTAAAAGTGAGTCTAAACTCTTACTTGTAAGGTTCGAGTTGAGTCTTAAAACTCAAATTTGTAAAAATCAATCTAAGGGAATAGATTATAGTGCTTGCAAAATCCTAACTTAAAAGAGAGTTAGGTGGAGACATAGGTTTGTTGATAAACTGAACTCCTTAAACGCTTCTGTCTATTCTTCTGAATCCTTAAACTTTCTTTTAATTTTTGTTAATTACCTTTCAAAATCTCAAAAGCTTTGTTGACCTCACCTCTAGGGCTCTTACAATTGGTATCAGAGGGGAGTGAAACTATAAACTTCTCTTTTTTAAAACCCATCTTTGATTGTGGAGATTACTCAAATTGGAAATTCAAAATGGAGCTCTATCTTGATAGTGATCCTATTAGTTATGGGATGTGTAATTCCACAAGTGCCAAGAGGGGGGCTGAATTGGCTTTTTGAGAAATATGGAGAATTTTCATTTTACACTTAAGAACAAACAAAAACAGAGTAAAAGTTGAATTAAATAAAGGATAAGAGCAAGAAAAACACCAAGAATTTATAGAGGTTCAGCCCTCAAAGCCTACTTCTCTCCTTAACCACAAGTTGAGAGTTTTAATCCACTATTAATCTACTTTAAGGTGTAGATCAAGCCCTTACAAGCTTAAATAAAACCACCCAAGTGTTTTCCAAGGCTCACACTCTAACCCACACTCGCAATTAAGCTTTTGAATAATGGTTTTAAACACTCACCAACCCATACTCAAGAACACTCTTGAGATAGATGAAAATTATAAGAATTAAAAATGAAGATCTTGGGTGGTTAAAGATGAAATTCAAGAGTAAATGCTCAAAGATGGCCCTCAATATGTTTGCTCAACTATATTTCTTTCTCTAGCTGAAAAATGACTTTTATTTATATCCTTATAGAAGAAAATAGCTATTGGAGATGCATTAAATGCAAAAAGAGCCGTTGAAACCACCAAAAAACGTAGCAAGTCTGCAAGCTTATCATGATTATGAAGAACTTTTCATGATCATGACAATCAGAGGTTGCCAAAGCAGAAATTTGAATTTTCGCGCTTCATAATCATGACTCTGGTGGTGACGATCCGTCATGATAATTTTTCATGATTATGACAATAGTTGTGATTGCTCTTGGGAATTTTTCCAAAAATGCAAATTTGAATTTTTGTAATTAGGCTAGAAATTTTTTTCTGGTGATTGGAATTCACTTGTGATCACCTAATATGAAGATTTCAATCATCGTTCACCAAAACCTACTTTCACTTTTGCCACAAAAATTCGATCTTCGATTTTGCCTTTTGTCACAGTCATGATGCATTTATCACTGCTTGTGCCACATCTGACTATTTGTAAATTTAATTGACCTGAATATAAACACTCAAATACACAAGTTAAATATAATTTTACTTAATTAATTGTGACCATAAAAAATGATTTTCTTGCCCCTTAAGGTTCAACAATATCCCCCTTTTTGATAGTAATAAATAAATATGTAAAATTAGGCTAAGAATTGGAAGAAATTACTCCCCCATAAAATAAGCCTAAAATTAAAATTGCAAAAATCATTAAGCAATTCTATTTTGCATATTTGAGCAATAATACACCAATAATTGAAAATCATAAATAAAGCACAATCATGATCATAGCAATCATAGTTCAACTCTCAAACATCAATTAAAATATATCCTAAGATAATATATTCATCAATCAACAAATATATTCAAAAATAATTCTCCCCCTTTGCAATAGACAAAAATACTTTCTCAACCATAAGAACCTTTCTCCCCAAACACAATACGCCATATCCAAAAAGAATATAAAATTTTTACATTTTCTCCCCCTTTGTTACTATCAAAAATAACATGAGAGAGTGTGGAGGCAAAATGTGTCAATCCAAGCAATAAAACAATATTGCAGAATTAGTGAGCATGAGCTGCCCTTGTAAATTGCCACAGAACGTACAAGTTAAAAAAAAACGTGCTAATAGAATTAAGAACCCACTAAAACACAACTTATACATTTGTTAACAATTTCCAATGGATCATAAAGTGTTCAAAATATGATATTCATACCAAAACAAACAACTTTAACCAACATGAATATCCATTCCAAGTCAACCACAAAAAATAACAAGCTTGGCTGCAAAATCAATATCCAATATTATAGTCATATAATCAATATTCAAAGATCAATTATCTAATAACCACATCAAACACAACAACAGTAAAATCAATATCCATATCAAATGCAACAAATTTTACAAATTGAACATTCACAAATCAATATCAATATCCATAAATTCAATAACCAACATTATAGTTCTTAAATATCCAACATAATAGACACAAACTAAAACTAACTTTAGCCTTTACTTCCCCTTTATTGCTATAAAAAACAACCAAGCAAGGGGGGAAAGCTCCTGTCCAGCACAACAACAAACCAAAATAAATAAAAAAAGTCCCAAGCTTTTAAAAGGCTGCAACCATGTCACGTTCTTGCAAAGACTTGAAAACTAAAATAAAACCAAAAAAAATTATGAAATAAGGTGCATGAAGCAGAATGCAAGATGCTAAGGGAGGTTGGACTTTAAGAAGGTGACATCAATAGCAAGGGTGGTAACTTTGAGGTCCATGGAATCAAACCGAAACTCAATAATTGTAAGGGAGGTATGAACAACTCTACATTGGCTGTCCAAATGAACTTGGATCTGGTTCAACATGGATTGGAGTGGGTTGCTTGGCTCAGTCTCTCCATCATCTTCAAGGGCTGACATTCTAGTTTCCCTTTTTTTTTAAGGAAGAAGGGGTTTCATCTTCTCCCATCTACTGGAATTCAGGGGTGATAGAGTCCTGCCAAATTATTTTACCCTCTTTGTTCACTTCACGCCAATGAGCAGTGCCATTTACACTAAATTTTCTAATTGCAAAATTTTAAAACTTGGTAATGGCTATACTCAACAAATTATCAGCAAAGATTTTGATCAAGGCAGGATGTTTTCCTTTTTCTCCATGCCACAAAGCAAACAATTCCAATTCCCTAACATTCCTATGACTTTCCCTTCTACTAAGAACAAAATAAGATATCCAACAAGGTTTCTTCATAAATTTTCACAAATTCCTTTAACTTTATCTTATCAATCAACGATATCATCTTATCTTCATATCCCAATTCTCTCACACAATCCTAATAAAAATTTATGTTGAATGAATCAGGCAAGATTTCAGAATTTTGTACCTTTCTTTTTGTTCTTTGGTTGCAAGCAAGGACATCAATGAATCAGATGGGCCCCTTTTTCGTACACTTTTCTGTTGTATTCCCTTCTTTATAGCTGATTTGATATTTCCACTTAGAGATGATGTGAAGATGAATGATGATTGTAAAATGATTATGAAAATGATGTGGGGATTAGGTTATAAATGAAAAGGTAAAAGGAATAAAAAATGGTTAGGTTAATAGAAAACAGAGAATGTTGTATTCCCTTCTTTATAGCTAATTTGATATTTCCACTTAGAGATGATATGAAGATGAATGACGATAGTAAAATGATTATGAAAATGATGTGGGGATTAGGTTATAAATGAAAAGGTAAAAGGAATAAAAAATGGTTAGGTTAAGAGAAAACAAAGAATAAGGGAAAGTGCAGCGCTAGGAAGAAGATGAAAATTAGGTTAAAGAAAAAGATGCTTTAAATACCCCAATTCTAACCCTAGATGCATCACTGGTAGTGAATGGGGTGTCATGATCATGACAAAAATTTTACACCACAGTTAGAGCACATTTGATCATAACTGATGACATGATGAATTATGATCACGATTAAACAATCATAATTGAAAGTCAAGACAAAGATAATGACAGTGATCATGCAACTTAAAAAATATGCATCAAAAGTTGATTGTAAATTAACTTGAATCAGTGATTGGATTTTCATAAACATGAAAATAGACTTACCAAAAATAATCTTAAAAAATGAATTTATTTTGAAAAATAACACCTTCACCATAAAAAACAAGGCATAATGATCATGATAAAAACCCAAAATATGCAAAAATAAAACTTTAAACTTAGCTTGAGCCATTTCAAACATAATAGGGACCAATCAATATTGCATCATAATCAATTAAGGTTCAAAGATATAGCAAATGAACCATTCAAGGTTCAAGCAATTAATTAAAATGCCACAAACAACCACATATCACAAAGTATTTCTATCCAACATACCAATCTCTCTTTTAATGGCTCACCAATGATCAAATCCTTTTGGAACTTCACTTTGGGGAGGATAATGACATAATCACCTTTGTTTAGATCTCCAATGAGCTCCATGCTAGCATGACCAAGTCTACTATACCACATCCAAGTGTCATCCTAATTAAATTATGCTTTTAGCCATCAACCAAAAGAACATCTTCAATATGAGTAGAGAGGTAGGCCTTCCCAGTCATGTGCCTTGAACATCCACTATTTAGATACCAATTTTCTTTGCACATTGTGGATTCTAAGCACACCTATAAGAAAATGCTTCATCGTATTTTAGGTACTAAAATGTACTTGGGTCCTTGGGGGTTAGCATTGAAAGATACATCATTTGAATAACCCAAATGAGTCTTTCTTATATAACATCTAGAATTCTTGTGCCCCATCACACCACAGTAATGGCATATAACATTTAGTACATGCTCTTTCATTTTAAAACTATGAAAACCATGAGAATGAGCATGATTGTGTTCCCTAGGCCTGGGTCCTCTTGAGCTATTAGCTCTAGACTTATTAGTCTTGATTCCATTAGACTTTTTAAGTCCATTGGTTTTAAGACTAGGTCTTTGATAAACCTTAGTAATTGGAGTACTAGGATTTGCATTCTTTGAGGAACTAGCATGAGCATTTTTGAAATCAATTCCATTCTTAGATTTCAAAGGAGTGGAGGTCATAGGAATCATGCCATCAAAATTTTCTTTTCCTTTATTAAATTTAGAGATGGATTCCTTGAGATTGTTATTTTCATTTTCTAAAAATACATTTGGCTCAATAAGGTTTGCATTCAATGAATTGGTTAACTCTTCATTAGAAAGCCTTGATTTATGAAGTTCTTCTTCTAGAGTTTTTACCATTTCTTTGAGTGAATTAATTCTAGACAAGTATTTATCACATTTATGCACCAATTTTTCACAAGCAAGTAATATTTAATTATTGGATTCAAAGTCTAGATTTATTTCATCGTTTGAAGGTTCCTCCAAGGCCATGAAGCAAAGATTTACAACTTCTCCATCGGTTTCATCATCACTAGATTCACTTGAATTATCCCAAGTTGCTTTAAGTGATTACTTCTTTTCCTTCTTATGCTTCCTATCTTTCTTGAAGTATTTATTCAACTTTGGGCATTCGGATTTAATATGACCCAATTTGTTGCATTCATAGCAAATCATTTGATCATTCTTGCTTGAGTCTTGCTTCTTGAATCCCCTTTTATTCTTCATGATGAGATTTCTTACCTTTCTTAAGATTATAGCATACTCATCCTCATTTTCACTTGAGTCACTATGACTAGCGTCTCTACTTGCCTTAAGAGCAATGCTTTTATCATTTTTGGCCATCTTTTCTTCTGCCACTTGATTCATTTTGATTTCATGGGTGAGAAGGTTCCCAAGAAGTTCATCCATAGGTAGAATAGAATGATCATTTGCTTATTCAATTGAGGAAATTTTAGCTTCCCAAACCTTTTGAGCAAACTCATGAGAATTTTGTTGTTGACATCTTCATTTGAAAATTTCTTGCCAAGTTTCCTCATAGAGTTTATGAGAGCGATAAGGCTACTATACATATCACTAATTTTCTCATAGGGCTTCATCTCAAACAATTCATACTCTCTTCCAAGCATTTGCAATTTCTTGTTCTTGACTTGACTAGTGCCTTCATGCTTGGTCTTTAAGCACTCCCAAATCTCTTTGGTGGATCTTAAATGCTCTATTCCATTGTACTCTTCTCTACTCAAACAACAATAGAGGATTGTGATTGCCTTTCTATTTCTCAAGTTAGCCTTTGATTGCTCATCACTCCATTGCTTTCTAGGAATAGTCACCTCATTATTTTCATTGTCTTTCTTTGTTGGAGAACTCTAACCTTCATCAATAATATCCCATAAATTTACTCCTTCACTATCTAAGAGCATCTCCATTTTGTTTCTCCAATATGCATAGTCGGTTCCATTAAAAAATGGAGGTCTTGTGTAGCTAGGGCCATGAACATCGGGGGCGGCAATAACTTAACTTGTGGAGGCTATGATCTTTTCTCTAAGATGGTTAAATCTTCAAAAATGGAGACCATAACTTTGATACCAAATGTAATTCCACAAGTGCCAAGAGGGGGGGTGACTTGGCTTTTTGAGAAATATAGGGAATTTTCATTTTACACCCAAGAGCAAATAAAAACAGAGTAATAGTTGAATTAAATAAAGGATAAGAGCAAGAAAAACACCAAGAATTTATAGAGGTTCGGCCCTCAAAGCCTACTCCTCTCCTCAACCATAAGTTGAGAGTTTTAATCCATTATCAATCTACTTCAAGGTGTATATCAAACCCTTACAAGCTTAAATCAAGCAACCCAAGTGTTTCCAAAGGCTCACACTCCAACCTAAGTGTTTTCAAGGCTCACACTCTAACCCAAGTGTTTTTAATGGCTCACACTCAAACCCACTTGCTAAGGACAATCCTCTTAGCTTACAAGTGAATAAAACCCTAACCCAACTCACTCAATCTCACAATTGAGCTTTTGAATAATGGTTTTAAACAGTCACCAACTCACACTCAAGAACACTCTTGAGATAGATGAAAATTATAAGAATTAAAGATGAAGATCTTGGGTGGTTAAAGATGAAATTCAAGAGTAAATGCTCAAAGATGACTCTCAATATGTTTGCTCGACTATGTTTTTTTCTCTAGCTAAAAAATGACTTGTATTTATATCCTCATAGAAGAAAATAGCTGTTGGAGATGCATTAAATTTAAAAAGAGTCGTTGAAACCATCCAAAAACGTAGCAAGTCTGTGACCTTATCATGATTATGAAGAATTTGTCATGATCATGACAATCAGAGGGTGCTAAAGTAAAAATTTGAATTTTCGCGCTTCATGGTCATGACTCTGGTGGTGACGATCCATCATGATCATTTTTCATGATTATGACAATAGTTGTGACTGCTCTCGGAAACTTTTCCAAAAATGCAAATTTGAATTTTTGTAATTAGGCTAGAAATTTTTTTTCTGGTGATTGGAATTCACTTGTGATAACCTAATATGAATATTTCAATCATCATTCACCAAAGCCTACTTTCTCTTTTGCCACAAAAATTCGATCTTCGATTTTGCCTTTTGTCATACTCAAATACACAAGTTAAATATAATTTTACTTAATTAATTGTGACCATAAAAAAATGATCGTTTTGCCCCTCAAGGTTCAACAGGATGTAATTTTGGATGGTTGGGAAGCCCCTAAAGCAAAGGTGGACAATGTATAAGTCATCATTGATCGAAGTCAATAGTAACAAGAGCAAAAGGAAGCAAACCACAAGAACAATAAAACAATGACCATCTTACTTGCCTCTATGTCAAGGAAAAAAGGAGGCAAAGTGCAACATTGTCAATTAGCCAAAGAAATATGGGAGACTCTAGAGAACCACTATGAAGGCAATATGCAATTTTAAAGCAAGAAGATTCAACTATATATTTATGAATATGAGCCATTCAAGATGAAGCCTCAAGATTCCATCACCAAAAAGACAAATAGACTCAATGCACTCCTCATAACTTTGAAGAAGCTTAGCAAGATCTACTTAAGGGAGAAAGTAAACACCAAGATTCTAAGAATCCTACCTAAGAAAAATTAGGAATCTAGAGTTACTTCAATAGAGGAAGCTCATGATTTGTAAAAAATTTTCATTGATATTCTAATTAGAAAGTTTTTAACACATAAACACACTCTAAAACAAAGAGAAGATAAAAGAGAAAAAGCAAGGAATAACCTTGAAAGAAATACAAGAAGCAAGTGATGAAGAAATTTTTGTTGACTCTAGTGAAGATGATAAGAAATAACCATGATCACTAGAGGATTCATGAAGTTCTTAAAGAGAAAAAGCTTCTCAAGGCAAAGAGAAAACAAAAAGTTTGAAAGCAAGAAGAATAAGGAAGTAACTTGCTATGAATACAAGAAACTAGGACACATTAGAAATGAGTGTCCAAGATTGAAGTTTAAGAGCAAAGGAGCAAAGGACAAGAAGAAGTCATTCAAAGCTTTATGGGATGACTCCTTTGAATAGAAAAAGGAAGAGGAGTAACGAGAAATGGCCAACCTTTTTTTCATAGCACTTGAGGACAACAATGAGGTACCATATATTTCCTACTCTTCTTATGATGATTCTGATAATGATGATGATGATGATGATGATGATGATAATGATGAGAGCTCTGTTATGAGCAAACTCATGCTTAAATGCAAAAGCTTATTCTCTAAGAAAAAGCTTTGCAAGCATGAGCTCTCTAATCTATCCAAGGAA
Source organism: Mallotus repandus (assembly GCA_949671775.1). Taxonomy (NCBI): domain Eukaryota; kingdom Viridiplantae; phylum Streptophyta; class Magnoliopsida; order Malpighiales; family Euphorbiaceae; genus Mallotus; species Mallotus repandus. Next base: position 11,145 of record CATIWM010568754.1, read on the forward strand.
CTTTAAAACTTGAAAAATGATTTTTCAGAACTTGTTTTATCAAATAAAAAACTTGTGAATGATTTGGAAACCTCTAGTTCCTTGAAGGAGGAACTCAAGAAAGCTAATGATTTTTTTAAAGAAGCATTGGATTTTAAGAATTCTATTTCAAAATTCAAAAAGGAAAAGGAAACTTTAGATAGTCTTCTTGAATCTTAAAGATACTATAGGAATACCCATGGACTTGGATATTCAAATAAAACCTCTTCCTCATCATCATCACATATTAAATTTGTTAAAGTTATCTATGATCATTTTCCTTCTACTTATAAACCTATTAAGGCTCAAGCTCTCAAAGCTAAGAAGCCTCAAACATCAAGTATCAATGTTAAGTCTTCTAAGACTCAACAATTATTGACTAAAAGGTCCAAGGCTCAAGCCAAAAGTGTTGACCACTTGCATATTTGACTTTGAAAAGCAATTTGGATTGCTAATAATTTCATTTAAGTGTGTAGGCCTCTTATTCAAAGGTTAAGTTATTTGTTCATGATTAAAGATATGAAATGCTTTTAAAAAAACCATTTATATGAAAATTAGCGGAGGATATAAATCTATGCAAGTGCCTAAGCCATATGGATGAAAAAGGACTATATGAAAGTCAAAATTTCAGTCTAAAGGTGTCTACTCACGAGCCACCCTTTCGATCGTCAGGGGGCTCATGAGTAGCCCCCTTGCAGGCTTACCTTAAGCCTTCCCCAGCGAGAAGAACTTTGCACTGCTCATGAGTGACTCTCATGATCGTGAGCCGCTCGTGAGGGTGGCCTGGCAAACTCCAATAGGTCTTTCAGTCTTTAACGGCCAAATTTTTCAATGGTCACGAGCTAGACACTGCCCTCACGACCATGAGTGGCAATTCGATTGCAAAAAACTATTTTTTCATTAAATGAAGAACAAAAGACCTTAGTGATGCAATTAATCGCTCTAAAAGCCATATTTTTTATGCTCTAGCTATATAAACTTACTCTGGAGTTTCATTTACAAATTACACACTTTGAACTTTAAAGATTTCACTCTTTAGCATTCATTGAGCATTTGCTTTCTCAACTTCTTTCTTTATAATTGATTAAACTCTTTGAGAGTTTGTTGTGTGATTAGAATAGGAACTCTTCTTCTTCTATTTTCTGGGGTTTAAGGAAAGGGAAGTGAGGTTCTATTCTTATGTGAAAGGTTGAAGTGTTTGCCTATTGAAAACACTTGGGATTTGGGTTGAAGAGTGATCCTAAACTCTTATTTGTAAGGTTAGAGTTGAGCCTAAAATTCAAAGTTGTAAGAATCAATTTAAGTGAATAGATTGTGATGATTCAAAATCCTAACTTGGGAGAATTAGGTGACGTAGGTTTGTTGATAAACCAAACTCCTTAATTGGTTGTGTTCCTTCTTCTATTTTATTAATTCTTGCTTAATTTCTCTTAATTTTCTTTTAAAATCTCAAAAGCCCTATTCATCCCCATCTAGGGCAACTACATTGGTAGTAAAGCTTGGGTTCTAGGAACTTAATTGTTGGAATTCAAGATCATGGGGAGTGATTCTCAAAATTTCTCTTCACTTAGACCATTCTTTAATGGGAGTGACTATCCATATTGGAAATTGAAAATGGAGCTCTATCTAGAGAGTGATCCAATAAAGTTGTGGGATGTCATCTTAGATGGTTGGGAACCTCCAAAAGGTAAAATTGATAAAGTGGTAGTGGTTCTTAAAAGAAGTCAATGGAGTCAAACTAAAAAAAGAAGAGAATTACAAAAACAATAGAGCAATAATCATACTACTTTCCTCTATGTCAAGAGAAGAAAGTGGCAAAGTTCAACATTTTCAATCCATAAAAGAGGTATGGGAAACATTTGAGAATCGTTATGAAGGAAATATGCAAGTGAGGAGCAAGAAGGTTCAACTTTATATGTATGAATATGAGCTCTTCAAGATGAAGCCACAAGAATCAATACTGAAATGACAAATTGCCTCAATGCTCTTCTCACTACCCTCAAGACACTTGGAGAATGTTTTTCCAAGGAAGATGTGAACAACAAGATTCTAAGAATTCTACCTAAGAAGGATTGGGAATTTAGAGTCATTTTAATTGAGGAAGCACAAGACCTCTCAACTCTTTCAACCAATGTGCTCATTAGAAAACTCCTTACACATAAGTTTACTATAAAGCAAAGAGGAGGTGAGGGAGATGAGAAAGAAGAGAATAAAAAGAGCACTCTATTAAAGGCTATTCAAGTGAGGATGAAAGCTTGGTGGACTCTAGTGATGATGATGATGAGATAGCTATGATCACTAAAGGATTTAAGAAACTCTTGAACAAAAAAAGCTTATCAAGATAAAGAGAATAAAAAGTTTAATGGCAAAAAGAATAAGGAGGTTAATTGCTATGAATGCAAAAAACTGGGTCACATTAGAAGTGAGTGCCCCCAGCTCAAGTTTAAGAATAAAGGAGCAAAGTAGAAGGAGAAGGCTTTCAAAGCTTCATGGGATGACTCCTCTGAATCGAAAAAGGAAGAAAAGCGACAAGAAGTTGCCAACCTTTACTTTATAACTCTTAAAGATAAAAATGAGGTAACATCTACATCTCATTCTCTTGTGATTATGATGATGATGATGATGAGGGCTCTATTATGAGCAAACTTATGCTTAAATGTAAAAGCTTGCTCTCTAAGAAGAAGCTTTACAAGCATGAGCTATCTAATTTATCCAAGAAATCTGAAAGCTTGAAAAATGATTTCTCTAAACTTGTTGAATCTAATGAAAAGCTTGCAAATGATTTGAAATCCTCAAATTCCTAGGAGGACTAACTTAAAAAAAGCAAATGATGAAAATCTTAAGCTTTCTAGAGAGGTCCTAGAGTTAAAGAATTCCATTTTAAAATTCAAAAAGGGAAAAGAGGCTTTAAATAGTCTTCTTAATTCTGAAAAATTCTCTGGTGATACTTATGGAATTAGATATACAAATGGAACATCACCCTTATCATCATCTCACATTAACTTTGTTAAAATTTCATGTGACTCTACTCCTTCTACTTCTAAACCTCTTAAGACCCAAGCTTTTAAAGAAAAAAGATCTCATGTGTCAAATGATAAGGGCAAGTCTCATAAGACCCAACCTTCATTGACACAAAGAGGTAAGACACAAACTTGAAGGCCTGAACCTAGACATGTTTGCATGTACACTAGATACAACACTCCTAAGCATGCAACTCAATCACCTTACAATACTCAATGTCATTGACAATGTATGTCTCACTCTTATCCTAAGGCATAAAAGACTTTTAGGAAGTCTACACAACCACAACACAAAAGGCATGTCTCATAGACTGTTGTCCTAGAAGAAATATATTTTCCATTGTTAAATGCTTCTATTGCATGACCAAAGGTCATATTAGCAATATGTGCTTGGATTAATATGAGACTAACCAACCTAGGCCAACAAGGGTTTGGGTTCAAAAGAATGTTTAAATTATGTTATGTAAGTGTGATTGAAATCCATAAGAGTAAAGAGCAAGTGGTACCTTGATAGTGGATGTTCAAGGCACATGATGGGAGAGAAGGAGCAATTCAATAAGCTTGATGCTAAGGATGGAGGTCATGTCACACTTGGGACAATGCCAAAGGAAAGATAGTAGGCATTGGAGAAATTAGTAACCCTCATTTATCCATTCATCATGTGTTTCTTATTGATGGTCTTAAACATATAATTTGATTAGTATAAGTCAATTATGTGACATGGAAAATAAGGTTACTTTCTATCCTAGTAGTTGCTTTGTTAATAGTCTAGATGAGGATAAAGTAATTTTTAGTGGTAAAAGAGTAGACAATGTCTATGTCATTTACTTGAATAAAGTTGATAATAAAGACATCAAATGCTTAACATCTATTTTCCATGATACATGTACATGGCATAGAAGGTTAGAACATACAAACTTTACACTTTTGGATGATCTTAGTAAGCATGAACTTGTGGTTGGGTTACCCAAACTCAAGTTCACTAAGGACAAGCCTTGTGATGCTTGTCAAAAGGGAAAGGAATCCAAATCTTCTTTCAAGCTTAAGAATGTAGTGTCCACATGTAGGCCACTTGAACTTATTTACATGGATTTGTTTAGACCTACTAGAGTTGCTAGTTTAGGTGGAATGCACTATGCATATGTCTTGGTTGATGATTACTCTATATACACTTGGGTGTGTTTCCTTGCTCATAAGAATGATGCTTTTAAAGCTTTTGAAAGTTTTTCAAAAATGTTCAAAAACAAAAAGGTTTTTGTATTTCAACTATTAGAAGTGATCATGGAATTGAATTTGAAAATGAATTTTTCAAAACCTTTTACAATGAAAATGGTATTTCATAGACTTTCTCTTCTTTTAGAACTCCTAGGACTTTAGTGGAAATGGCTAGGACTATGCTTCAAGAATATAATTTGCCTTTATACTTTTGGGCGGAAGTCGTTAACACTTTTTGCTATATAGTAAATAAAGTCTTTAAAAGACCAATTTTGAACAAAACATCTTATGAGCTTTGGAACAATAGAAAACCTAAAATCTCATATGTTAGAGTGTTTCGATGCAAGTGCTTTATATTAAACACTAAGGAAAACCTTGAGAAATTTGATTCTTAAGTCGATGAAGGAATTTTCCTAGGCTATTCCTCCTCTAGCAAGGCATATAGAGTCTTTAATAAGAGAACTCTAGTAGTTGAGGAACCTATGCATGTTGTATTTAATGAATCTAACCCACTTGATCCTAGAAAGGATTTATGTAGTGTTGATGATATTGTAGATGAGCTTGTGGATATGAACATTTAAGAAGAAAACGCTAGCAAACCTTTGGAGCTTAAGGGTCCTAGAAATGAGGATAGTGAGGAGATGCCTTAACCTAACTTGAAGGATGATCTTCCAAAGGATTGGTAATTCAAAAAGGCTCATCCTCAAGACCTCATTATTGGTGACAGTACAAAGGGGGTAACTACTAGATCTCAACTCAAATTTATTATTAACTTAGCCTTCATTTCTTAAATCGAGCCAAAAAATGTTAATAACGCTTTTAGTGATGAAATTTGGGTCCTCGCTATGCAAGAAGAGTTAAATTAATTTGAGAGAAACAAGGTTTGGACCTTGGTTCCTAGACCTAAGAATCATCCTATTATAGGCACCAAATGGGTGTTCAGAAATAAGATGAATGAACAAGGTGTCATAATAAGGATCAAAGCTAGACAAGTAGCTTATGGTTATAATCAAGAGAAAGGCATTGATTATTATGAAACCTTTCCTTCGTTGCAAGGTTGGAAGCTATTAGAATGCTACTTGCATTTGCATCGTTCATGGATTTTAAACTCTTTTAAAACTCTTTCAAATGGATGTTAAAAGTGCATTTTTAAATGGTTTTATTAAAGAGGAGGTTTATGTTGAACAACCTATGAGCTTTGAAAACTTTGATTTCCTAATCATGTGTTTAAACTTTCAAATGCCTTGTATGGAATAAAACAAGCTTCAAGAGCTTGTTGTGAAAGGTTAAGTAACTTTTTGCTAGGGAAAGGTTTCTCTAAAGGAAAAGTTGACACAACTCTTTTCATAAAGAAATCCAAGCATGATTTACTTATTGTGCCAATATATGTTGATGATATTATTTTTGGTGCTACTAACCATTGCTTGTGTGAGGACTTTTTTAAGTTAATGCAAGGAGAATTTGAGATGAGCATGATAGGTGAGCTCAAGTTCTTCCTTGGACTTCAAATCAAGTAATGCAAGGATGGAATCTTCATCAACAAAATCAAGTATACAAGAGACATTCTCAAAAAGTTTCGCTTGGAAGGAGGTAAATCAGGCAAGATTCCAATGAGCACCACCACCAAACTCAACAAGGATGAGAATGACAAACCGGTTGATGAAAAGTGTTATAAAGGTATGATTGGATCCATTCTCTATTTAATCATGAGTAGACCAAACATTATGTTTACTATATGCTTATGTGCTAGGTTTCAATCATGTCCTTGAGAGTCTCACTTAAATGCCATTAAGAGAATTTTCAAATACCTTAGTGGAACTTTGCATTTAGGAATTTAATATCCTAGGAATTCAACTTTTGAATTAGTTAGCTATTTGGATGCGAACTTTGCTAGTAGCTTGCTAGATAGGAAGAGAACTTCCAAAACTTACCAATTTCTAGGAAATTATTTAGTATCTTGGTTTAGTAAAAAACAAGTCTTTGTTGCCTTGTCCACCGCCGAAGCAAAATATATGGCGGTAAGTTGTTATTGCTCACAAGTTTTGTGGCAAAAACAATAACTAATGGACTATGACGTTGATGTTGATCACATTCCAATTAAATGTGACAATAAAGTTAGCAAAAACCCCATTCAACACTCTAAAATCAAGCATATAGACATTAGACATCATTTCTTGAGTGATCATGTACAAAATGCTGATATTCATCTTGAATTTATTGATATAAATCACCAATTAGTGGACATCTTTACCAAGCCACTTTATAAAGAAAGGTTGAATTTTATTAAGCATGAGCTTGGTATGATAGATTGTTCAAGCATCTTGATTATGTGTTAAATTGCTTGTATAATGGTTAAGATTCCTTGTATAATGGTTAAGATTCCTTTATCTTACAAATTATTGCGCAAACATGTTTGTGTAACCATGTTATGTTTATTGATGAATTCTTCTTAATATATTGTTTTGAATCTTATTGTGACTTGTGTTAAATTTTTCTTTTTCATGAAAATATTTTTACTTTATGTGATACTCTTTAACTATTTGCAATTTAATAATTGATCATTGAAATTATTTCAATAAATTAATTATTTAAAATCAGCATAATCTCTTTTGAATCTTATCTCACATTAATTTTGAATATTTGAGTGATATTCTGTAATGCCCACATAATGCATTTTATATTTATTTGCATAACATGCATATCATATAGACATGAGGAATACATGCATTAATAGCAATATATATATATATATATATATATATGCACTTGAGTGTTTAAAAAAAATGATGAATGTAGGACTAGATTTGAGGGTATGTGGCAGCCATAAGGAAAAAGAAAAAAAAAAGCATCCGATAGAAGAGGGAAGGAAGAGTAGGGTTGTCTATCATCATCTTCTTCTTCTACTTAA
>CATIWM010568757.1:0-14849 GCA_949671775.1 Mallotus repandus
TTTAATTTACATTTAAAATATCTTTTGCGTTGTTTAAACAAACAAATACAATTAGTATTACAATAGTCAATTTGCAATCTCTGTGGGATCGATATTTAATTACTACTTGTACGAATCCGTATACTTGCGGACTACCATCAATTAGTTTTCCAATAAAAATGATTTAATTATGTGTTCAATAATTTATGATGTGGGACATATCAATCCAAGGTACAAAAATTATATTTTGAGGCCTAACTCGATGGAAACTTATATTGTGAATTAATGGTTCACCTAATTAATCAAATGATAATTTTAAATGCTTTTCTAAAATCCTTTTTATTTTGAATTCATTTTAAAAAAAAAATCATTTATTTTGGCTTCCCAAGCTATTTTTCTATTTTAATTTTCAAAGTAATTCATTTTAATTTCTTTTTAAATTAAACTAATTTTTAAAGCATTTTATTAACTTTATTTTGGTTTTTAAAGTAATTTTCTTTCATTCTTCAAATAAAATGTTTTATTGCCCCAAAACTTGGAATATTGAGCAATCATGGAGAGGATATTCGCGAAATGTGTTAGTCATTCTCAACTCCCTTCTCTTTAATTTATTTTAATTAATTTTAATTAATTTCTTTTATTGCTTTTATTACTCATATTTCATTATTTAGCATGCATATATTTGTTCATAATATGACTTTGCCATAATTGTCATGCCATGGATTAATTATTATTTGCCCTTTTATTGCATTTTATTTATTTGCATGTTTATAGTATGTTATCATATATTATGCCATGCTTGTATGGTATTACCATGACATGTAGATTTACTATGCTTACATGCTTTCTTAATTTTCATGTTTATAACTCTATGCTATGTTTTTATGTTATTATGCTATATATGTTTATACCATATGTGCCATGTTTTGTACAATAGTTTAGCCTTTCCCATGATCATGCATCATTATGCCATATTCATGCATCATTTTATCATGCTCTTTTGTGCTTGTGTATATATATTGAGGGTGCATTTGCATGTAGTAGTTGATGTATAATAGTACATAATTCTTGGAAGCACTATACATAAAGTAAGGCCAACAATGCTCAACATCCGGGCGGTATGGAGGTGCCTCAAACAAAAGAGCCTAATCCTACTGACATCGAAATTCAAACCCAATGCTTTATCCAATGGGCGAATGTGGTTCTAAGCAAGGGATCTGAGTTTGCCTAAGTCCTTAAAACAAACAATTTCACGGGTGATCGAGTGGCGACTTCCTTTTCTCCTACTTGAGTGGAGGATTATAAGTGCATTTATGCCATCCCTAGGCTCTTTCAATACTCCCTTCACTACCCTTTATTTTCCCATAATAAGAAAAGAGGGTCAGTGATCTAAAGAGTGCTGAGTCAAACCCGTTGTTGTCAACAGTGGTAACTCCACTGGGGATTGAGATCTTGATCCCAAGTTTGTACTTTGCTTCCAATTATATATACTATTATAGACCATGACACTTTTCACAAGCGCATAAGCCTAATAACCCTGATGGTGTCAAATTATGATTCATCATGAATCCACTTGACTCATGTGTTGATTAGTTTGACATTGTCACCTTTAGCCTTAACTCAGTTAAAGAGATACTATTGGGCTCATCTGACCAGAGTTTGTAACCCAAGTCCTAAAGGGGGGGGGGGGGGGGGGGGAGGGGGGATAGTTTTCTCTCGAGTTTGCAAAAGATGTCAGGCTTCTCTAACCTTGACTTGTAACTCAAGTCTATAATGGAGGGCATCTTGTTAAAGGAACCCTTGGCCTTTTACCCTGACTAACCCATGTAGTGACCCTAGAAACATCCACTAGGATTATACCCTATATTGCATGTGTTTGCTGATTTGTGTCTATATGGTGTATTTTAATTTAAACTGAGTCCTTGGTGACATGTATATCTTATACTGTGCTAACTAAGAATCAAGTTAATCCTATTTAGACTTTATATGCCCATTTAAACCTGACTCCATGCGAACCTAGTCAGTCTATCATGACGCATTTGATACATACTTTTTATTTTTTATGACCCAAAGCAGTTTACACCATTTAAGTCATATGTCTCAAACATTATGACTCTTATGGTTATGATAGCTTGACTAATTTGCTAAAACCTCAAGGTCCGAATAGGTATATTTTGTTTAAAAAGAAAACTTGAGATATCTTAAATAACCTAACCTTAATTGTGGGTATACTTTGTCTGTAAGGTTATTTTGATACCCCATATTTTCATTAACTTGAATCTAATAATCAGAGTATAATATATTTATATTACCATTGGTCCTTTAATAGTTTAACCTAATTAATCCTATGGAGCAATAATTTTAACCCTTATATATCTAAATAAACCAATTTAGAACTTATTATGATACAACCCAATGCACATAATAAGCTAATATGTGGTATAAATCTATGATTTATTTGGATATATAAAGATTAGGGATAATTGCTATTTCCCCTATATTTTGGCCTATTACACTACTTCATTCTTGACATTTGAAAAAATATTTATTCATCCCTGACATTTGCAATAGTTAACAGTCATTAGTCCTTTTGTCAGGGATGAAATGGTACACGAATTGCAAATGTCATGGATGAATAAATATTTTTTCAAATGTCAATGATGAAACAGTGTATTAGGCCAAAACACAGGGGGGAAATAGCAATTCTCCCTAAAGATTAAAATCCTAAGCTTGTTATGTCCTGATAACAAAATATAGTTATTCTAATATCACAACTCTACTCCGAAAGGTTATTTGGTTTAAAATATTCAAGTATCACGAAACTCTATCCAAATTAAACCACGCATGTAAATATAAATCATCCTTGTTTGTTAATTTTTCATTTTTGAGAGTCACGAGCCAATTTATCCCCCGATGATGTTCTAGTAAGCCACACCTAGAAAAGAAATTGAATAATCGCCTCTGTGTGAGAAATAAGGTCGGAAGGGACTCTATTTACTCGTGTGTGTCTTATTTATGGCTTTTGCATATGCATTCATTCTTTCATGCATACATGCATTCATTCTTTCATGCATTATCACAATGCATGGATACATGCTGATACATGTACAGTCATCATAGGTAATCTCCGAAGTGTCTCAACACTGCAGTTTGGTTAGAGGTGAGAAAAAGGCAGACTAGTCAAATTTGTTATGGAAAGCACATCACAGCCCATTAGAATGGAAGAAGTTGACAAGTTGGTTAATAAAAGGGTGAATGAGTACATTCAGAATAATCTGACTCAGTTACTGCAAGCTGCTAAGGAAACTGAAAGACCTTCATATAGGGCAGTGCCACCTCCTCCATATCAAAGAGAGGTTAGTGAGGAAGAAGTTATTATGGTTGATGGCCCACCTCTGACTGAAGATCATATTAAGGCTCATGAGGCTTTGAAGACACAGTCTAAAGGAAAAGCACCAGTTGTGGCTAATCCAGTCGCTAAGGAAAAGAAAGTGATGACAGAAGAATATGCTCAGATTACTAAACAACTTCAAAGGTTGCAAACTTAAGTGAAGCAGGCATCCATAGGTTTTGACATTGATGAGTTGTGTGCATTTAGGAATCTTAATCTCCCACCCAAGTTCAAGATGCCTGAAGTGACTAATTTTTCTGGCATTAATGATCCGAAGTAACATCTTCAGCACTATAAAGCTATGATGTCCACTATTCTGGGATTGATAGATGATCATATATGGGGTTTGTTCTCATTTTCTTAACAAGGTTCAGCTCTTACATGGTACCTTCGACTTGATAATACTGTGAAAAAATTGGAAGGAAGTTGTGAACCAGTTTCTTAAACAATATTCTTACAATACTCAGATTGAAGTGTCATTGCTGGATCTATAGAGTTTGAATCAAAGGTTGAATGCATATTTTACTGATTACATCACAAGGTTTAGAGAGAAAGTTGCTTTATGAGAAATAGACCAGATGAGATTGATCAAGTTAGAATTGCATAGGAAAATGCTCAAGACTTTATTAGACAGGAAATCGGGGTTATAAGTATGAGATCATTTGCATATTTGTATTATGCTGGGGTTCAAGCTGAGATAATTGCTAATTCAAAAAACCTCCACAAGTTCAAAAGAAAGGAACTCAGTCATCATATACTCCAAAAGTAGTTGTTGCTACTTCTTCTCCTGTGTTAGCAAATATAAGGCCAAGACAGTTTTCTAAATTTTTTGTGCCATTGTCTTAGGTGTTTGAAAGACTGTGCAAGAGAGGAATTATGAAGCCAATGGAACTAAAGTCATTACCAAATGTTCTTTCACCTAATCACAACTTGAAAGAATTTTATAATTATCATAAGTAAGCGGGATATAACACTGATAATTGTTTCAAACTTAGACATGTAATCTAAGATCTCATTGACTAAGGTAAAATTCCAAATCCGGAACACAATAAGCTAACATAAGAGGTGAAGAAAGTGTTGATGATAGAAGAAGAAAGTATCAATAAAGAATTTCTGATGAAGAGTTTTGAGGTGATTAATAGGAAAAAAAATGGCTTTTTAAGGTTTCATTGTCCCATGTGTTATAGTTGATGATGGATCAACAATCAATGTCTATCTTTTTAAGGTTCTGGAAAAACTAAACATGACAAAGGAAGATCTTACAAAGTCTGATATGGTGATTAAAGCATATGATGAGTCGATGAGAGCTGTGAAAGGTACTTTCAAGATAGTTGTAAAAACTGGGCCAATTAAAACTGTGGTTGAATTTGTTATACTTAATATCTGAATCACATATGGGTTACTTTTGGAACGACCTTGGTTCCATCCTTTAGGAGGAGTTCCTTCAACTCTCCACTAGAAGATCAAATTCCTTTATGAAGGAGGTGTGATCACTATTGAAGCTAAATCTCAAGATGGTTGTTTTGTGGTTTATTTTGATATGGGTCCACCCGAATTTTATGTTGCTGCCATTTTTTTATGATTATATGGATTTAAAAGTAGCTATAATGTTGAGGAAATCCAAGTTTATATCTGGTATGGGTTTGAGTAAAAATCATTAAGGGATTGCTCAATTTCAAGAATCAAATGCATACTCATGGATTAGGTTATTCACCTGAACAAGCTTAGAAAGCTAACAATCAGACTAACAATGACGTGTTTGTTTATCCGGGAGGTAAAAGGATTTACATGAAGAAGTATGAAAAGGCTAAAAATTGGGAGATCTTTAATGATGTGGTTAAAAGATTAAAGAGGTTCAAAGAAGGCCAAACTGCGGTTCCAGATGCTGTAGCTACTATGGACACTGAGATTAAGCTTACACCACTTACTACTATTAGTGTTGAGGAATTTATTTTGAATAATGTTAAACCTGTAGTATGTTTAGAAAAGGATGTTTTTAATATTGACTATGTAATTTTCGATGATGCTTTCTTCTCTAAGTTTAATGCAATAACCTCTTATTTCACTTACTTGTTTGATGTTTATTCTAATGGCAATGTGCATACACTTGATCATATCATAAGCATTTCATACTTAAATTTTATTCATACTGAACCATTTAATATAAGTGATACTGAATCACCCAAAGAACTCCAATTGGCGAATAGTCTTTCTTTTGAAGAAAAAAGTGAGCTTGAGAGAATAATCAAAAAATGTAAAATAGTCTACTTAGAGCTATGACAACATGCCGGGAATAGATAGCGAAGTGGCTGAGCATTTTATTCCAACTGATCCTAGAATGAGGCCAATAAAGTAGAAATTTAGGTGTCTAAGACCAGAATGGGTTCAAAAGATAAAAGAGAAAGTCAATAAGCAGATAGAGGTTGGGTTTTTAGAGGAAGTTAATTATCTAGATTGGTTAGCCAATATTGTCGTTGTCCTGAAAAAGGACGGAAGAGTTAGAATGTGCATTGATTACAGAGATTTGAACAAGGCAACCTTGAAGGATGATTTTCCATTGCCTCATATAGATGTTCTAATAGACTCTATTGTCAGTAAAAAGTATTACACATGTGCAGATGGGATGGTAAGATTTAATCAGATAATGAAGGTTGTCACAGACAAGGTTAAAATTGCTTTCATCACAGAATAAGGTACTTTTTATTATAAAGTAATGCCATTCAGATTGAAAAATGCTTATGCAACATATCAGAGAGCTATGACAAAGGTTTTCACATATATGATTTATAAAGAAATGGAAGTGTATGTCGATGATATGGTGGTTAGATTAGAAATTTTTGAAGAACATTGTAGAGATGTAGAGAAGTTTATGGAAAGGTTGACAAAGTTCAATGTCGAACTTAATAAAAAAAAGTGTGTTTTTGTAGTATCTTTATGTAAGCTATTGGGATATGCGGTCTATTCAAAAGGCATAGAGATTGACCCAAATAAGATCAAAGCAATTCAAGAAATGCCAATTCCTAAAATAGAAACAGAAATAAAATCTTTTCTAGGTCATCTTCAGTACATCAGCAGATTTATTTCTAAGATGTCTTTGATTTGTGAGCCAATATTCAGATTATTGAGAAAATATCAACCCGCAGTTTGGAATGAACAGTGTCAGATTGCATTTGAAAAAGTTAAACAGTATTTGTTGAATCCTCTAATACTCAGGCCACCACAACCAAGGAATACACTTATCTTGTATTTGTGTGTTGAAGAATCTGCATTAGGGACAATGTTAACTCAAGTAGATGATAATAGGATAGAATTTGCAATTTATTACTTGAGCAAGAAGCTGCTTCCATGTGAAAAAAATACAAGATTATTGAGAAGATTTGTCTAGCTATGGTATGGGTAAAAAAAAAAGTTCTGGCACTATTTTTAGTCTTAGAGAGTGCAAGTTATTTCAAAAATGGATCCAATGAAATATTTGTATGCTACTCCTTCATTGGTTGGTAAATTGGGTAGATGGTTGATTTTACTCTCTGAGTTTGATATCCAATACTTGAAAAAGAAAGTAATCAAAGGAAGAGCAGTTATTGAATTTCTAGCTCAATAACCTACAGAGGATGATCAGGAGGTTAACATTTCTTTTCCAGATGAGGAAATTGGATTAATTGAAGTACAAGGGTAGAGAATGTATTTTGTTGGTGCAATGAATCAAAAAGGAGCAGGAATTGGAGTGATCCTAGTTTTACTGACTGGAGATTGGATTCTGATAGAAAAAAGATTGGATTTCTCAGTAACTAATAATGTCTCAAAGTATGAAGCTTGCATTTGTGGTTTGGAAGCTCTTATTACAATGGGAATCAAAAGAGTTAAAGTAGGATGACTCAAAACTAGTTATCTTACGTGTCAACAAGGAATGGGAAGTCATAGAGGAAAAATTTAAGCCTTATTTGGATTACATTTAGAATTTAAAGAAATACTTCGAAGAATTGTTGTTTGTTCACTTAACAAGAAAGAATAATCAAGCTGCTGATACTTTAGCAACTTTAGCTTCTATTTGGGATAATCCAAAAGGTTTGCTAGTAAGACTAGTGATCTTGATGAAAGCTAGAGTTTCATATTTCAAGAGCACCTAAGTTCTAGTTGTGGAGGAAGAAAAGAAGCCATGGTATTCAGACATTTTAAGATTGATAGAGTATGGTAAATTTCCAAAAAAATGCCAGTAAGAAATATAGAATGCTATTGAGATCTCTTGAGAAAAGATTTTTCATTTTCAATGGCGTTTTGTACAAGAGGGATAAAGCTATGCATCTCAGATATATTTTAGAAAAAGAAGCAGAACAGATTATGCGAGATGTACATGCATGGGGTATGTGGACCTCACATGAACGGTAAAGATTTGGCAAGAAAAATCATGAGACAGGGATACTATTGGTTAACAATGGAGCATGATTGTAGTCAATTTTTTAGAAGTTGTCATGAGTGCCAGTTGCATGGAAATGTTTCTCACATTCCACCTTCGATTCTCCAGACCTTAACTTCTCCATGGCTATTTTTAGCTTGGGGAATCGACATAATGGGAAAAATTGCTTCACTAACTTCTGATGGGCATGAGTTTATAGTTATCGTAGTTGACTATTTCTCAAAATGGGTTGAAGCTGAGTCCTTCAAAAATATGGGGGCAAAGCATATGGCTAAATTAATTGAAAAGAACTTAATTTGCAGATATGGTGTGCCTCATCATATTGTAACTAATAATGGTGTGTAGTTTCAAGCATAAGTAAGAGATTTGTTACAAAGATATAGGATTGAACATTATAAGTCATCTCCATATCGACCTCAAGCCAATGGTGCAGTTGAAGTAGCTAATAAAAGCATAAAACAGATTCTCAGTAAGGCTGTCAAAACTTACAGAGATTGGTTAGACCAGTTGCCATATGCTTTGTAGGGATACCAGTTGCCATATGCTTTATAGGGATACTAGAACAACTACGGGTGTAATGCCTTATTCATTAGTGTATGGAGTGGAAGCAGTGTTGCCAGTAGAGGTTAAATTACAATCATTGAGGATAATGTTGGAAGCAAAAAATTTAGAAGCAGAATGGGGTAGATCTAGATATGAAGAGTTGACTCTGATGGATGAGAAAAGACCTAGAGCAGCATTTAATATGCAATTTATCATAGAAGAATTGCTCAGGCTTTTAATAAGAAAGTCAAAGTCAACAAGATTTGAGAAGGTGATTTGGTTCTGAAACAAACTAGATCAGTTCCATTTAATCCTAGAGGAAAATTCAAGCTGAATTGGGAAGGCCCTTACCTTGTCAAGAAAATACTCCCAAAAGGTGCAGTCAAATTGTCAGATATCGAGGGAAATGAATTTATAAGGCCTGTGAATTTGGACAAATTAAAGAAGTACTATGTCTAGTCTCCAAGCAGAGTACTAAATAAATAAAATAATAAAATAAAATAAAAATCCTTGCTAAGTCAAAAACCTAAAAGGGCGGCTTAGGCAAAGGTTAGAGGTTCCCGCTAAGTCAAAACCCCAAAAAGGGTGGCTTAGGCAAAAATTAGGGAAAAACAAAAAATGAAAATAATTCCCGCTAAAATGAAAACCCGAGAAGGGCGTCTTAGGAAAAATTAAGGGATATTTAAGAGTTATTTTAGCTAGAAAACTCGAAAGAGCTAGTTAACATCATTAAAAATTCTTATTACCAATTGGATTGAACTTTGAGCAATTCTATAGCATTTATCCCTTTGATGGTTAAGAATGAGTACATTTAAGTTGATAATGCTTTGGTGTATGTATTCTTGTTGTTAGTTTATGCATTTGAATGTGTATGCGAAAGTATGATGTTTGTTCTACAAGAAATAAACTTGATTTAAAATTTTCTTATACCTTTTCATTTAAAAAGCCAAATTTTGTTGCATTTCATTTCTTTTCATTCCATGGTTCATACAATAAAGCTTGCATCTTAAAAGCTTTCTAAAGTTTCAAGCTAAACTTACCCTTTAGAACTACCTTCACCACTTCCACTTGCTTTATTGTGACCTTTTAACCAATTTTTGTACTCTTAAGTGGTAGAGAAGTCTTGAATACTATGAATGTGGAGTACCATAACACTTCTAGGCCATGATTGAGTGATTGCTTTAATAAAATACTTGGTGAGTGCACCAACATTGGGGAGATAAGGCATATGAGTGGGATGTTATTTCAATCCTTATTGTCTTGTAATCCTTAGAGGATTATAGAAATAGCATTGCCTCAGACTAGGAAGAGCTACATAAGTGTGAAAACTCCTTGAGCGCACATCGAAAAAATTTCACCAAGGGCAAACGTATTGCACATCCTTCTCACCCAAACAATGCATCCAAGCCACCATTCTTCTTTCTTGTTAAACCCCAGTAAATTTCTCCTTCTTAAGAAGTGATTAGGCCCATAATTGGTTGTAAGATTAGGGGGCATCACTACCTTCAGCTTCTCCATAAGCCAAACCTACAAAACACAAACATAAAACCACATTAGAGTGTCAAAGTGCAAAATTGGTTATCCATAGTGGAAAATCGATTGTTGGTGTCTAAAAACTGGTTATTCATGCCTCTCAGACTAACTATTCATGAGGCAAAACTGGTTGTTCAGACATGAAAATTGGTTATTCATCTCTAATGCATAAAAATCCACCCTTACTTACAAAACTAACACACTTCCACCAAATTGAGCATTCCTATTGACTTTAACCTTGTCCAAACCATTCAAAGTCTCCACTAAAACCACCAGAGCAACCAATTTTAGTATCAAATTCATCTCAACATCAATTTGACTCAAAATGGATAACACTTTTCCATTCATAAGCCCTAATGTGCTTTTGTCACATTCAAAGAGATAATAACCAAGAATGATGCTCTCGATGATAGGAATCGGATTGCAAAAACTAGGATTAGATTTGAGATGATGAATTTAGCCATAAAAAGAGATGAAAGGACCTGAAATAATGCAACCTTTAGCTTCACTCTTGCTCATGCTGAAGAGATGATTCATAGCAAGTAAAACCACTAGGTCAAGATCTGGAATTGCCATCTCTTGTTGAGGGGATATTTTGATACCTAAAATTGCTGAGAACTCTTCTAAAGTGGGGCATAGCTCCATTTCCCTAAACCTAAACACATGGAGAGTGGGATCCTAAAAGGTAAGAGCACCATGAAGAAAGTTGTAGTCGAGCTTTAGATTTAAGAAGAATTGAGATGATGGAGGTTGTGTCTTTTGAGGTATAGCCAATCTTTATTTGTGAGGATGTTGATGAAAGTTTGAACAAGAGACTTTGTGTTTTTGGTGCTTTGCTTCATTTTATTAGATCAATGCTTCATCTGCTCATTTATGTTAGTGCAATGTGTAATTCTTTGGTCTAACATAACATCTTTCATAATTTTGCATCTTCCATTTCTTTAACAAATTACTGCTTTACATTACAACCTCCATCAAAATAATTATATAGTGTCCAAATAAAGTGAGTTTCATTCACAAACTCACTTAACACAACAACAATACTAATGGAACCTATTGTAAATAAATTGCATTACTACAATCACACTTAAAACAACAACCACCAACATCAAGAATTTGACTTGAGCTTTGTCCCTTTGCAATTCAGCCTCCTTAACTCTTTTTATCATCCAAGAAAATGCTCTTTTTAAGTGATCAGGCACTGGTGGATCATACTACTACAAATAACCACATGGTTGTTGCCTTCTAACCTGTCAAAGATTAGGCAAAAAATTTTCCCCAATTTCAATACCTATACCTTAATTCAGCTACAAAACAGTACAAAACACATTACTTACACCAAATCGAGAACAACTGAGAAACCTACACCCTGGATTTACATTGGTTTGAGACATTTTCAACACAGCTGTTTCATTCTAATCACACATGGGTATTAAAAATTCATTGTGCATAGAAACGCTGCTATGTGATGCCATGTTCCTCTATGATGTCGTGCCATTTACCAGCTCGCCAAAGGGAAAGCAATGATGAAAAACTCAAAAAGAATTAAGGAGAAGTTTTTTCTTTTTCACAGGCAAAAAGATGAGAAAAAGACGAGGAAATCGATTACAAACGGGAGGAAAAGGGAGGAAAGAAGGAGAAGAGAGGAGAATCAGTAGCTGAGAAAATAGGAAAAGAGCCGTTATATTCATCAGTTTGTAAATCTCAGGTGAACTTCTGTTTAGTTACGTGCTCTTGGGTGATTGAAGTCATGTTTTGTGCCACTTGTGCACAAAGTGGTTTAAAAGTTATGTTTTTGGCATAAGGTGTTCAAATGGTAAAAATGTAAGTTCAGGTGGCTAAATGACAAAAACTGGCAAGTTCAAGGGGCTGCATATGTATTGCGCCTTTGAAGTTCAAAAAGACATTATTGTCGCTTCAATGACTATACATAATTATATTAGAAGAAAATCATTAGATGACCCTGCATTTACAAAATTTGATGAACATCCTGAAATTGTAGCATCTTATATATTTGTTGATGTTAAAGGTTTTCAATAAGATGGACAGCAAAAGAAAGGAAATGCAACAAAAATGGATAGTTTTCATTATCGTATTGCTTTTAGTTTAGAATTGGCTAGAAGAAATTAATTATAATATGTATTATGATAAAATAATTTTGACAATTTTATTTTATTATATTAATGTGGATTTGATATTTTATTTTATTAATAAAATATATGTTATAAATAATTAGTATTTATTTTTTAATTTTATCAAAATCATATTATTTAATCAACCAATAAATAAATTCTCCTGATATCTAATTTTTTTTATCTTTTAGTAATCAAAAGCACTTCTAATTATATTGCCAAACATATAATATCTAACTTCTATATGTCATAGCACTTTTGAAAAAAATTTACCAAACATCTTTCATTTGCTCACGGCAGATTTAGCCACAATAATTTTGCTCACCACAATCATAAAAATCAACAGTAATGCCAATTGGGCTATGCCAAACACTCTCTCAAATGGCTTCTAAATTGACTTGACTCGATTATAACTCCTCACACATTTGGATTAGTATCTCAAGGAAAGGAAATATCCTCTTCAGCACATCCTCATGGCCATAACCAGCAGAACAGACAACTCCCATTAAACAGACAGTTGCCATTATCTCTGTATATTACAATTCATCACCAAACATTATTATTATTATTGTTATTGGGAGATTCCTACTTTACATCCTTTGGAAGAATTTGTGCCACGCTATTCAAGCAATTTACATTTAATAAAAATAAAATAAGTATTTTTATATTAAAATTTTTACTATTGATGTAATGGACCTGACATAGATAAGAATTTTCCTATTTTTATTATTGCTGCATACAAACCTTCCCAACATGATCATCAAGGTTTTTTTAAAAAAACATGAACATCAAGGTAAGAAAATAGCAGTACAGGATTATAATTATGATCAAAATAAATTTAATATACAATACAAGTGATGAGAATAAATTAAAATTAATTTTAATTATATATGATAATCAAAACCTTGAATATATAATTAGACTGTGCCTAGTGCCTACAACGTGTAGCGTTGAAAAGATAATCTTTTTCAATTTTGCACTTTCATCTTTACTTTTTAATGCTTCCATAGATATAGAGAATAAAAAATATTTTTACGGACAATATTATTTATATTGGAGGTAGTAACATTAAATGTTATTTTTATTTTTTTAGAACTCATAAGTTTATTTTATAATTTTTATCATCTGAACCATTAGACTATAAAGAGAGAATTTATCATTTAATTATGCTATAATAATAATAATAATATATAAAATGAAAACAAATTACAAAAAGAATTAATTATTAAATTCTAATTGTAACTCAGAGAAATTATACTATGATTTATCCTTTTCAATGATTTCTTAAATAAAAATTTCTTACAGTTTAAGTGGTAAAAAATGTGAATATTCATATTTAAAAATAGATTTTAAATTCTCATTCTCTCTATTTTTTTTTTCTAGTGAGAAATCAAATTATTTAAAGGGTCAAATTGGATCTTCAACTATACCTTAAAATTAATATTGGACCTTAATTTTTTTTTTGTCCTAATAGCAATGTTTTCTTTTAAAATTAGATGATGTTAGATATTATCTTAAAAAAATTTTACAATTAAGTTATATAAGTCAAATAAAATTTTTATTTTAATGGTTAATTAAGAAAAAAATTATTTAAACTAAAATTGATAAAAATTTTAAAAATATATATTACCTAATTATAAAATTTTAATTTTTTTAAAAAAATTAACTCTTCTTAAAAATTTATTTAAAATATCCTTAAATTTTTTATAAACCTAAAAATTTTTAAAACTTTACAAATAAGTGATATGCATTTCAAAAACAATCATCATTTTTAATCATTAATTTAAATAATTTTTATTAGTCAACTATTAAAATTAAATTGATGAATAAAATTTTATTGTTGAACTGTTAAAATCAAATTATGACTAAAATTGATGAATTTTTCATGTATATATCACTTGAATCTAAAGTTTTTAAAAATTTATAAATTTTTTCTGAAAATTGTTATATAGACTTAAAAAATTTTAAAATTTTATAATTAGGTGATATATATTTTTAAAAAAATTTATTGATTTGATTTATTAATCTAAAATTTTTTTCATTCGCTAACCATTGAAATTAAATTTTTATTGGATTTATAAAAATTTAATTGTAAAAGTTTTTTAAGATAAGGTGCATACTATACAAAGTAAATTCTACTTTGTTAATAATAACCATTGGATTAGATAATACACTCTAATGTTATGGTTATAAAAGAAAAGTAAAAATAAAGTATATAAAAATAAAGTCACCTTAAAATTTTTCTTAAAACTAGTTATTTCTCACTTACAATGCACGTGGTTAAAATATTTATTAAATATATAATTTATTTTAATTTTTAATTATAAAATATACAAATTATTATAACATGAATAGAGCAAATTGTCAATACTAAATAATATGTAATATTAATAATAATTCATATAAGACATATATTACATCATAAGAGTCATTATAAAAAAAATGAATACTAATATAAGAATAATTGTTTAAAAATATTCACATATTTAGAATAGGGATCCTTATATGAAAAAAGTAAACATATGATATAATTATAGAATAATATAAAAATAATATTATATTTGGAAGAGTAATATTATTTATCTATAATATAATTAAAAGAAATTTATAAATTTGTAATAAATATTATTTGTAATAAAATAAATTAAAATATTTAGCTTATATGAAATTTGAAAAATTAATCATATAATTTTTTTGACATTCTCTAAAGGATAAAATTTTTTAAACTTTATTGCTTAAAAATAATTATATTTTCTTAGTCACTTACATGTAAAATACAAATCTATACTATATATAAATCTTATGAAATAAATTATTTTTATTTATTAATTAATAAAAATTTTTATTTTATAGTTTT
>CATIWM010568869.1:0-26896 GCA_949671775.1 Mallotus repandus
TTATTCTTATATTATATGCCTGTTATGTATACATATTTGATACGTTTATACCCATATTTTCATAATGTGAATCCACTATAATTGAAAAAAGCTCCATATCCTATTGTAGTTGATGCGAAGCGCACCAACAATCTTTTTCAAATGCTAATGCATGCAAAAATAAACTTTAATTTAAAATAATATTATGATAAAAAGAGAGTTTCTTTTGACTTTTCTTTTTTAGTTTGGACATTATATTTATTTATTTAAAAACTCGAGTTTCAACATTTTATGTGTTTTGTAGTGTTTTAAATCAAAAAATTTGTCTACGATGTTATTGCATGGGTTAAATAAAATGAAAATATATAAATTTAGAAATGGAATAGATTCACAATAAAATTTTAAAAAAGTGTCATACAAAATAATAAAAGTTAATCATATAAACTCATTTATTCAACGTCCAAAATTATTCATATCATATATATATGCTATGGAGTTTTGATTCTTCTTTATTAAAGACCAAATGCATAGTTTTACATGTAAACTTTACATAATTCATCTTTAATATCCTTTTTCAACTTTTATTACTTTATATATTCAACATTTAAACTTAATTCACTCTATGATGCACAAAATCAATAATTTTTTATAAACAAAGACTAACAAGAATACAAATACAAGTTATCAAATAGTTTAGTTCAGTTATTTATTAGTTCGGTTTATGTTTGTTTAGGTTTAGTTCAGTTCTAAATATTATTAATCTAAAGGGTCATTTGTTTCATGAAAAATAAGGGTAGTAATCAGAATTGGAATGAGTGATTCCAATTTCTAGTGTTTGTTTCATTAAAATTTTGTATGAGAATGAGAATGAATTCCCCCATTAATAAGAATCACCCATTCCTCTTCTAGGGGTAAGGAATGATTTTTCTTCCCCTGAAATTAAGTCAAATTAATTATAAATTAGTCAAAATTTTAAATATTATCATATATTATTAAAATTTATGAAATATAATATTTTTTTTAAATAATAAAATAAAAAATATAAATTCATAATAATTATTATTTGATATATTTTTATATATAAATAAAATTAATTTCAATTCCGATTCTCTAATAAATCAAACACTTTATTAAAATTTCATTCCATTTTTCATTCACCACTATTCCCATTCCCATTCCTATTCACATTTCGATTCCGCAATATAAACCAAACGACCCTAAAGTTATCCTCAGAATAAACCTTGACATTATCATTAAGAATCAGCATTTCTCATATATGTATGTCAGATTTACAGATCCACAAATCAAAAGAAGAAAAGATGGGAGAACATAACATATCATCCAAGTATATGCAACTTCCAGTAGCTTGGTGTCACTTCGTAATAACTACTATACAGCGCCAGGGGAAAAATGAAATACAAAAATAAAGAAAAGTAACATCAGCAGTGTCCGTTAGACGAGAACCCATATCATGGCACCCGTTCAAGCACTCGTTGCAGTGCCCCTTTTATACCTTCCTGATCAAGTGTTGTTGTCAGTTGTATTTCCTGCACCTGAAATATTGAATTATTAATCCATGAGACTCTGGCAGAGTCAGAGAGAAACAGAGTTAAAAGGAGTTTAAAATAGAGTTTGCCTGCCGTCCAGCCCGAGCAAGAAGGGCGAACGTCCTATTAACAGGCGGTGCCTGAGGATTTGCAAGATGATCAAGTTAGACATTAAGACGAGGGGGGAAAAATAAAGCACAAGATGTCTAACATTAATTATACAGAAGCAACTCACATTTGAAAGCCAGAGCTGCAGATCTTGTGAAACAGCACGTTTCTCGAAACCTTGCCTACTGATTCTTATATCATCTACACTGATCATGAATAAAACAAAACAGAAGAATCAATTTCTGCCCTAAATTACAGTCGGCAATATTAAATTGAGGGTTGAACGCCAAACTACAGGTGTATCTTAGTCATATGTAGGAAGGATGAGCAATAGTTTGGCAGCTGTGTGCACAAGTCAAGGAGATGAGATGACAGCTTATTAAAAAAGCAACAAACAAAGCTTTTTAAATAACTGCATTTTGTTTCTTGGTTGAGGGCACAGATTTGCCAAACTGACTTAAATGTGTGGTACAATATTGCAGAAATTTGTCAATGTGAAGGTTAAGATGAATCTGAATTGTGAATTATTGTCATTGTGGTACAGTCAGAATAATGCAGATAATTTTTGCTAAAACCCAAAAGTAATGACATAGAAACCTCACAAATACAGCAACAATGAATCCATACCCATCTTCACGTAGTAGCTCTTGAATTATTGCTTCAAGCCCTGGAAGAGGTTCAATTGTGTTGCTGCTACCCATGGTCACAGGATCAAGACCAATAGAACCATCCTGTGAACCGTAAAATATCTGTTAATAATTGCAACTTCACTATATATTTCCACAAATAAGAATGTGAAGCTAAAAAGGGTACAACTCAACTCAACTAAACCTTAATCACAAATTGGCTATGTGTAATCTTTCGCCATTTCACATGATTTTGGATTACATCTTCAGAAAGATGAAAAGCCAACACATAGTCTTTCACCACTCTTCTCCAAGTTAGACTGGACCTACCTTTTGTTCTTGCCATCTACCCTAATAGGGTCAATCCTTCTAACCAGGACTTCTATGGGTCTATGGCTCACATGTCTGAACCACCTTAATTTCTTTTTTTTCAACTTATCCTCAATAGAATCTACTCCTATCTTTTTCTAATACACTCATTCTGGATCTATCCGTTCTTGAATGCCTTCAGATGCAGCTATGCATTCTCATCTCTGTAGTGATGCTTGAAAGGAGATGTAAGACAAATTATATTACAAACCTGAGGAATTACTTTGTCCAAAGTTTCCAGCAGTGGATCTTCTTCCAACTGTTTGATCGACAATGTTATCCTAGACTTTTTCCTGCATTGAGCCTCTCTTTTTTAATCAAAAGCCACATGACTTCTAATGAATAATGGCACAGCAAACATCTTAATAATAAGGAGCATTGAGAAGACAGAAATATAATCAAAATGATATGAATACATACTCTTTTCTCCTTTTGAATAAAAGCATGAAAGTTCCTAACAAGTTCATAGGATATTGGATCTGCTAGTTTCCATAACATAATTAAATAAGCTATATCACCAGCTGCTTTTAGGCGTGGCATCACATTAAGCACACAGATAATTTAGGTTTTTCCATCAATGCCATGTGCATATCCTTTACTTTGATTTTGCATCATGTATTCTGCATTGTGGATCTGGAGGACAGAAGCGAAAGAAACTCTACCTGTCAATGTTAATAATTTTGACCTTCACATTGTCACCCTCACTAAGGACATCTTTTGCATCTTGAACTAAATCCCATGAAACCTCAGAGACATGAACCAGCCCAGTAAGTCGATATAAACCTGTAATCATAATTTTAAATCGGTAGTGATTTTTGCAAAGTATAGATCACTGAAAGGCTAAAATCACATAAGGCCAGAGTTTAGAATTGATACCATCAGGGAAGAGCAAGTGAACAAAGGCACCATAGTCCTCAACAGAACCCACTCTTCCATCAAAGATATCTCCTACTTTAATTCTTTTAGAAAACTTTGACCATTCAGCTTCTTTCTCAGAGAATATCAATTTTCTGTCCTCCTCATTGGCTTGGATTACCTAAAATGTCAAGTAAATTAATCTTGTTGAAGCAAAATAAATGCATGTAGTTTCAAAGTTACATATAAAGAAAGAATAATGCAGAATTGCTACAACATAATGAAGTAACTAAATTTTGGAGAAGTTAGAGGAGTTTTGTTTTCTTTTCAGTTTTCAAAGAGGAGTATTTTCAGAAAAAGGAAAATAACACATCATTATGCTATTAAAACGATAAGAAAATAAATATATATCATTCTGCTAGACAAGAGAACTGCCCTTCAAATTACTCCTTGAACTTTGAACTTTCATAGTTTGCCACTCTACTACCGCTAACATCATAATTATAGCATTCGTTAAAGCTGGCTACATGATATAAGCTGTCAATTGCCATAGAGAACGCATGTGCTTGACCTTAAATCAACCAATTTTAAACTAATAAATCCAAAGTCAATATTCTTCCTAAGACTTAAAGCATCCTATGTGAAATCTAAACTCACAACCAACTGAAAAAACTCAAAAATTCGTAGGAAATTAATGCCAAGGTGCATACCAATAAGATGGCTTAGACATCAATACCAACACTAGAACAAGCAGACCTCAACTACAATTTCAGAAGTTTGCATCACAGTATCATAAGGTAATGACTAGACGGTACTGTTAGAAATAACTGGGTAATAGATGGGCATATTTGATCAAGAGGAAAAAGATGTATGGATATGGAAAATCCTATTTTCTTTGTTTCACCAACTTCCCATTTTTCCCTCATCATGAAGAAGGAAAAAACAATCATTACTTGAATATTTTAGTCCATTCAAAAAATATATATAAGCTTCTTTTTGCTCTTTCAAGTACTAACAAAACATAAAACATGCTTAAAGGAAGACAACAATTATTTCTTTGGATCTTTTTTAGTTTCCATCCCTCAAACCAAGAAAACACCTTAAACTTCAGTAAATGAATGGACACCATCCATTGAATTGAATTAAAGAAAGAACAAATTAGAAACTTATATAATGAAAAATCAAATTGAATAATATACAATGAATCCTTATTTTGGAGATTGACATGAACATCAACCATAAATTTATTTTCAAGAAAAATCAAATTAGAAAAAATATATAATGAAATCTCCCGCAACAAAATGCACATTAACTTTTAGTCATTTTTTTCTTTTTTTTAGCTGGCTGAAGTGGTTAATTCCCCGCTGAGGGCAAGGGGACGGGGGTTCAAATCCTGCTCTCCTCATCTGAATATCCACACCTTTTCCCATTTAGGCTAGTCATGGGGGGAGAACTTTTAGTCATCTTGCTCCAATCAAGTAAAAGCATGCATTAATCTGTGCGGGACTTCTGTAGTGTCTATACATTGCTTTTCAGTTAAGTAGTTTAAGAAAAAAAATGTCTGGGACATGCCATATGGAGTCATGGACCATATCAACTGCACGAGGAATGAAATTGAACTCGACATATAACAAAACTGGAAAAACAAATTCAGTACCTTCACAGAAATATTTGAACCGTTTAAACCTTTTGCAATCTCATGGATAGATTTTTGTGGTTCTACATGAAATGAAAGCGTAAAATCAATAAGCAAAAAAAAAACATCCGAGTTAGTTTGCTGATTACAGATAATAAAAAGAAGAATGGAATGAGACCAAGTGCTACCTTTACAAGAGTGTGATGGACTCAACTGAGGGAAAGGAAGAAAACCCACAAGAGAGTAAAAACGAATTAGCAATCCTCCACCATTGAAACCTTCGATTCTACCCTCAAAGATTGATCCATTATCTTTATAAGCTATTGCTGCCTTCCAATCAGCAGACCTCTACTTCTTTGTAGAAAAGAAAGTTTGTGAGGTCATTTCTGTTGATGGCATTCAACTTTATAACAACAATGAAAAAATAAACAAAATGAAAATGTACTTGTTTCCATGCAATTTCACTCATGAAACAAAAGAAATGCTTCATGCTTCATAAAGATTAAGGAATCTTAAAGAATAACAAGAAACCCACCCGAGCCTGTCGAGCAGCATCAGGTGAGCCTTCAAGCAATCCAGTGGAAGAGGAGGAAGAAGAGGTTGTGGCGGGTGAATCATCAGAATTCTCAGAAACGGAGACCGAGACTTTAGCTGCAGCAGAAATTGAATGGCTAGACCTGTGGAAAAGTTTACGACAACTGAAATGGCTGCTGCTAGTGTGAAGAATAGGTGATGAAGACTGAGCAAAGAAAGCGTCATTAATGGTGAAGAGCTGGGAAAGTAAGGAATGGGCCGAAACAGAGGCATGAAGTGCTGTGAAAATTGGCATTTTTGAGGGCTGATGGATGCAGCATAGAGTGGGAATAAACAAGAAGATGGAGTTTTGGATTGGGTTGTTAGTGGTTGCTGATGACGCCAAGTTTCAGCCTGATTGGCGAGACTTGTGCTATGCCATTTTGGACGTTTTTTTTTTTTTTAACAAAACTTTGGATGTTTCCGCGAAGGTACGAGCAACTCCAAAGTATTATTTATTTAAATAAATTTTTTTATTTAAAATAGTTAAATAAAAAAATTTTAATATATTTTTTATATTTTTATTTTAAAATAGAAATTGATATTTATCTATTTATTTAAAAAAAAAATTTTTTTTATCAAATAATAAAAAAATTAAATAAATAAAGAGAAATTTTATAAAAATAAATTTTAATATTTATTGAATAAAGTAGAATAAAAATTAAAAATATAAAAAATTTATTAAAATTGTACAATATTTTTATTTTTTATATTTAAAATTTTTTGAGATTCTCTTTATTATATAAAAGATGTTATTTAAAATAAAAAAAGTAATATACGAGATGTTCTAGCCAGCAATCCAACCAAATCAAAATTAAATCGAGAATAAGGGTCAATTTGCCTTTTGAACTCTTTGATGACGGCTAAATTAGCCCTGTTTTCTAATTTTTTTTACCAATTTAGCTACTGAAATATTCAGTAAAGGTCATATAAACCCTAACAATTACATTTGCCCCTTATTTTTTTGACAGATAAATGAAAACCCCGTAAACATTTATAAGAACCTCCCTAATGTCATTTTTAATAAGCTAGTTCCTATTTTAATAAAAAATTTAACAAAAAAATATAATTTTTAAGTTATATCTAAAACTTAAATTTATTTATACCATATAAAATTTAATAATTTAATTATATATTAAATAAATATATAAATTTAATATATATATATATATATATATATTATTTATATTTATTTCTGCATTATTTTTAATTTTGAAATTATAATAACATTTAATTTTATTTACAGTTTAGCAAAATAATTTTTAATATATTTAGAAAACAACTTTTTATGTCAAAAACCTTCCTAACATATTTATGCATTATATTCAATTTTTAAATTATCAAACATTAGGAAGGTAAAAAAATTTTACTTTGCCAAATGAGACCTAAAGACATGTTATAATTTTAAAAGATAGTTTCAAATTGAAATTCAACTCTACGAGCTAGATTTGACTTCTAAAAAGGTCGGTTGACCAAAGTTTCACTTTTGATCCCAGGGCTTCCCAAAGTTAAATCAAGACTTTCAAAATAAAAATCATTCAGAAAAACAGATATTACAAACACAAAATACCCCTTTTTAGGACATTGCTTATTGACTGGACAAACAAGACCTAACAAAAATCGTTTCTCTCTCATTCATTAAAACCTCTTATTTAACCAAAACATTATTTGTGGAAGGCTCAATAGGTGATTAGGTAAGGTTTCAGTGTCTCAAACAGTTGTGAAATGGTTTGGAACTCACTTCCTTTATCAATTTTGTTTGTTGATGAGATATTTTATGCTTTCATCATCAGCCTTCAGGATTTTGAAAAATGACCCCTAACAAAGAGCTGAAGTGAGCTTGACAATCTACTGCCTACTCACTTGTTTAAAAACATATAGGGACTTGACTATTTTATAAAATTTGTTAGGTAAATCATAATGAAATATAGGAGGTACTTGCTTATAAAATTCCTTAATTAAATAACCATGTACAAATGCATTTTTTTATGTCCAATTAATAAAGATATCAATTATGCATTGAAGTAAAAGCAAGCAGACTTCTAATACCCCTTTTTAGGACATTGCTTATTAACAGGACAAATAAGACCTAACAAAAATTGTTTCTCCCTCATTCATTAAAACCTCTTATTTAATGAAAACATTATTTGTGGAAGGCTTGATTAGGGTTTAATTTGGTCTCGACAAAGTTCAATAGGTGATTAGGTAAGGTTTCAGTGTCTCAAACAGTTATGAAATGGTTTGGAACTCACTTCCTTTATCAATTTTGTTTATTGATGAGATATTTTATGCTTTCATCATCAGCCTTCGGGATTTTGAAAAATGACCCCTAACAAAGAGCTGAAGTGAGCTTGACAATCTACTGCCTACTCACTTGTTTAAAAACATATAGGGACTTGACTATTTTATAAAATTTGTTAGGTGAATCATAATGAAATATAGGAGGAACTTGCTTATAAAATTCCTTATTTAAGTAACCATGTACAAATGCATTTTTTATGTCCAATTAATAAAAGATATCAATTATGCATTGAAGTAAAAGCAAGTAGACTTCTAATAGTTGTCATTTTAGCAACTAGAGAAAAAGTCTTTAAATAAGGAAAACGAAATGATTCCATGAACTAGTAGTAACATAAATTTGATAGAGTTAAATAAAAATGAAACAAATAACCCTGTGATTCTAATAATATTTGATACTCTACTATATTAGGATTCTCATTAGATGTGGTTGTGAATAAGACTATCCAATAGGGGTGTTGGTGAGGTGGGTGTGATAGATGCAAAAAATACTATATTTTTAGCACTAATTAGTTAAGTTTTGTGAGTCTAAAAGTCTATGATAATAATGAATATTACCATGTTCTAGGTTTTTTAAGCATTTCTAGTATTTTGTTATGTTTTTGCTAGTTTTTAGTTACATTTTATGTTTTTTTTTAATGTTATTTTGGTAGGTACACTTTTGGGGTGATTCATTTAACATCCTTAAAGCTTTTATAATAAGAAAGTGATCTTCTTGATTTGAAGTAGACATCTTAAGCTTTCCAAATTAAGCTTACTTATCAAAATTCGAGTTCATTTAGATTTGCAAATCTTTATTTGAAGTCAACATAGGTTGCTTCATTTTAGGTTGCACAGCTCTGAGTATTTCAGTTATATCTTAAGTTATAGAGGTCCAATTGAGATGATTTAAAAATTTATAGAAAGCTTACTTTTGTAGCTACAACTTTTATACAGAGGTACAGCTCCAATTATGTGTCTATCAGTATGAAAATTGGGTAGCAAATGTATGGTTGTGCACATGGGTATGCACAACCATACCTGCTCTGGAGAAAGCCAAGTTCGTAGATGCGCTGTGCATATAGATGTGCACAGTTATGCATGGGTGTACACGACTGTGCACTAGGGTGTGCATGGGTATACCTGATTTGATGATTTTTGAATTTCCAAATATGCATGGTCGTGCACGGCGACTAAAACTGAAATTTAGGAAGTTTATTTTAGGGTTTTAAAGGGAGCATTATATATATTTACGTTTTTACCTCTTTTTAGAGAAGGGGGGGGGGGGAGGGGTTTCAGCCCTCTTTACATTAAAAAAACCTTAATTTTCAATTTTCATTTGGATTTTTGTTATCTACTCAAGAATCATCAAGAGTAGAAGATTGAAGAACATTTGTGAACATTATTCAAAAGAAGAAGAATAAAAAGGAAGTCCTTCTAATTATTCTTTGTACTTTATTTAATATATTATAATTTCTATGTTTGCAATTCTCACTTCTTCTTCTTCTCTTTTTTTAATTGACATGAGTAGCTAAATTATTAGTTGGGGTGTTTTAGACCCGACTCAAGAATAGACTTAATTAGTTAAACTTCATGTCACTAAATCTATAATCCATGATTATTATTGAACTTAATGCTTTCCTAAGACTGCACACCCTAGGAATTGAACTAGACAATAGGGTGAGATTGAGAGAAGATCCTTATTAAGAACAAAATAATAATCTGTTAATTAATCAAATTGGTTGAAAGACAGTTTGGTTGTTAATATTCCTCAAAAAGCTTGCTTCACTATTGAGAATAATTAATTACTTGAGTAGCGAGAGCTAATCACTTTGGTAGTTGTTATGATCAATAAAAGTATGCGAGTGCTCAAGAGATACTTTCATATGCCTAAAGATGCTTAGGAAATGGAATAAATTCATAAGTGGTAGAGAGGTTAACATGAATTTTTGATAAAATTAAGCCAAAGATTAAAAAAAAAAGGCCATAACATTCATTTAATTGATAAATTTTAGAGTAATTTAATTATGTTTTCTTATATTAGTTCAATTTTTAGCAAAATCTCTTTCAACTGTCTAGACAAATAAACATAGAAAGTAGTCCAATAATAAACATCCACTCCTTATGGGATCGATATTTTTACTACTTGGATGACTCTATGCACTTGCGAATTGTACGCACTAAGTTTTTGACAATATTGGCGGGGAGTAATAAGTTGATATTGTGATGAAATTTGTATTGTTTGATTTAGAATTTTTCTTTTTAATTAATTTAGTTTGCATTTTTTTACTTTTTCAAGTTTTCCACTGTCTTATTTAAAAGCTTTGCTAGTGCATGCACTCAATGAACAATACCATTAGACAAGTTGAATTATTGATATCTCTAGATACTGAAATTGATAGAACCTTTTGTGAAGATTAAGAAGATGAAGGAACATAATGATTAGAGCTAAAAATGGAATTGTAAATGGGGGTGTGATCAATAAAACTCACTACCTGCAGGACATCCTGAAAATCATAACAGACTGAATGTGCAAAGAACCATAAGGGAATTTGTTAGTCCTTACATGCAAGGGAATCAGAATCCTATTGTGAGATCAACAATTGTTGCTAATGATTTTAAAATCAAGCCAACCATGATTTAAATCATTCAAAACTCCCAGTTTAGTGGATTGCCTCAGGAAGATCTAATAGGCCATATGACACGATTCTTGGAGTATTGTTCGACTTTCAGAATGAATGGGGTGCAACCAGAAGTTATTCGTTGATACTTTTTCCTTTCTCACTCACTAATAGGGCAAAAAGATAGTTTACTAGTTTGCCACCCAACTCTATTAACACTTGGCAGGAGTTGTATGCATCATTTTTCAATAAATACTTTCCACCTACAAAAGTGCTAAGAATAAAAAATGCGATTAATTCTTTCTATCAGAGGGAGGATAAAAGCATCCATGAATATTAGGATAGATTCAAGGACTTACAGAGGTAATGTCGACCACCTTTGATACATGTTTGGAATTTGGCTCAATCCTTTTACAAAGGTGTGAATCTATTAGTCATAGTCAATATAGATGCAGTTGTTGGGGGAACAATCATATCTAAGACACCAAAGGATGCTTTAGATCTTTTTTAGGAGATGGCAAATACACAGAGTTATATCTATACTAAGAAATGGAGGTGCACTAGAACTGGATGGATTGACAATGTTGAATGCAAAATTGGATGCCTTGACAAAAAGAATGGACAAAATGAACATTAATGCAATTTCTTCTTCAGCTCTTTTAACTTGTAAGCTTTGTCATGGTGGACATCCTACCATTGAGTGTCAATTCATGCAGAGTTTATCCGTGGAGAACATGAATTATGGGGGCAATTTCAACAAGGGTCAACAATAAAATCATGTGCTAGGTAATACATATAACCCATGTTGGAAGAATCATCCAAACTTCTTATGGAATAATCAAGGAAGTAATAAGTGGATACCTCAAGTACCACTAAGTTTTGGGGGGTCTAATGTTTATCAAGATCAGGTCAATTCTATTTTCAATAAGAGAAAGTTTCTTCTTTTTCACTTTCTTTAGAGAGAAAAATGGAGAAATTCATAGGTATGATGGCAACCAAGATGAATCAGTAAGATGAGGCAATAAAAAGACATGAAGGTAGATTTGAGCAAATGCATCAAGACAACCAACTTATGTTCAGAATCATTCATCCTCAATCCATAACTTGGAGATGCAAATGGGACAATTGGCTAACTCTTTATCCACAAGAAATCAAGGAACTCTTTCCAATGATGCAGAGAAGAATCCTAAGGAGTATGTTAAAGTAATTACCTTGAGAAGTAGGACAGAACTACAACCACTGAAGCAAATGGTGAATACTCAAGTTAAGGATCAAAAGGAAGAAAAAGATAAAGAGAAAATAACTGATGAAGTTGAAACACAAGCAAAAAATAAAGTAGAGGGGAAGACCAAAGAACAGAAGAAATAAGTAAAGCCTTATGAGCCACTTGTTCCATTTCCTCAAAGACTTAGAAAGGGAGAACATGTTCAGCAGTTTATAAAAGTTTTTAGAGAAGTTCACGGACCTACACATAAATATACCTTCAGTCGAAGCTATAAATCAAATGCCCAAATATGTAAAATTTTTAAAGGAGTTTATCTCTAGCAAGAAAAAGCTACAAAAGTTTATAACTATCACTTTTAACAAAAAGTGTAGTGCCATAGTTTCAAGCAAGCTTCCTCTGAAGTGTAAACATCCAGGGAGTCTTACTATACCTTGCTCTATTGGCAATTTAAATTTTCCAAAGGCTCTTTATGATTTAGGTGCTTCTATTAATTTAATGCCTTTATCTATTTACAGGAAGCTTGGTTTGGGGGAAGCAAAAGCAACAAACATCTGTTTGCAACTAGCAGACAAAATTTTCAAGAAACCTAAAGGAATAGTAGAGGATGTTCTAGTAAAGGCAGGGAAGTTCATCTTTCTAGTAGATTTTATGGTATTAAATTTTGAGGAAGATGAAGATGTGCCTTTGATCTTTGAAATGCCTTTCATGTACACTGCAAAGGCTATCATAGATATTTATGAAGGAACTCTCACATTGAGAGTAAGTAAGGATAGTTGTAAATTCAATGTGTACCAAGGTACAAAACATCCTTCTAACCTTAATAATTGTATGAGAATCTATGTGGTTGAATATTGTGCGAATGAAGTCCAACGATGGAGGTTGGCAAAATGTTGTGATTTGAAAGATGTAGAGAAGTGTTTGCAAGTACAATCTTATAATGAAAAAAAAGCTTCTCAAATACCAAAAGACAATTACTCGATGTGAAACCTCAACGATTTTCAAAGAAAAAATAAAGAAGTGGCATGACATAAGCATAAGGAGAAAAAGTTTCGAAATTGAAAATCATAAGTTATTTTTCAAGCCTAAGCAGGGTTCATTTCCTGAGAAGCTCAAAAATAGATGCTCAAGACCATTTACAATGTCACAAGGCTTTCCCCATAGAGCTATGGAATTGATAGACAATCAAGGAAAGAAATTTAAAGTGAATGGTCAGAGGTTGTACAAGTACTATGGAGGCAAAGAAAATGATTTTCATCACCTTGCCTACTTGATCACACCAACACATAGTTCATGCCATGGTCAAGCTTATGATCTCTTAAATAAGCACTTTTTGGGGCCTCAACCAGGCTTTATGCATTTTTAGTTTTCATTTTCTTTATTTTTTTGTGTTTTTTTGTCTTTAAAACTCATATCCACCCATAATTTTGATTTTTTAGGTAAATTGAAAGGAAATTGAACATCAAAGATCAAGCAACTCAATCTATGATCACACAAGTGTCAGACATAAAAAGGGCAGTAAGATTTATTGTCAAAATAATTTATTCATTCTGTGAACTCCTAATTTTTCTTTTAATTTACCAACATTAAGAAAAATGTTGATTTTGAGTGTGGGGGAGTGAGTGGAATTTTACTGTGTAATTTTTCTTTGGTGTCATTTTGTGTTTTATTTTGAGTTAGGAGGGGGTCATGCATTTTATATGTTTTTTATGTGTTTTTGTTTTATGCATATAGGTTGTTAGGAATTATCATGCATGACAGTTGAGTTTTTGAGACCTATTAAGTAAAACCCAATTCATTGAATATAGTTTTCTTGAAAAGATGTGTTAATCTTCATTTAATGCGAGTTTGGACTTTTAAGATTAGGATAATGATTTGTGGTTAAGGACTTTTTAACTCTTAATGAACTTAATGCTTACTTCTTAATTGAGTGATTGAATTTGGAGTCTTGATTTTTAAGAAAGGTGTTTGTAAGTAGAGATTTAAAATTCAACTCTTGAAGTTAGTCAAATTTGATGTATTTTGGTTTTTATAAGAAGAAAAATAAAATAAAATTGAGATGGACTGTAAAATACACTCTTTAAAAAGGAGCTAAAACCTTAAAATTATAAATATTTATATGCTCATTCTACTCCAATGCTCTTGAATAGAGTATAAGTATCCAAATGACCCTTTATGAGGTATCCACACTGAGTAGTGCGGGAAAGGTAGGGGATACTTCCATTGGGAAAACTTTTGTTGAATAAAATAATAAAAATGCTTACAAATTGCCTTATGCATAAGAATTCTAAGATTAACCAAGTTTTGAATTAATCTCTATTTGCTTCAGTCTTTCTTTGATTTCAATTTTTCATTTTCATGAATTCAATTGAGAAGTTTGCTCTTCACACGATAATTTAGCATGTCCTTGACCTCGAGTTAATATTTTTAATTTCAGGGTTTTTAAGCTTTATATTAAGTGAAGATTGCTATAGCTAGTTAAGTTAAAACTAAGCAATGAGTTGATTTCTTCGTATGAATATATTGTTTTCATGTTTTGCTTGAGGAAAAGTAAAGGCTCAAGTGTGGGGGAGTTGATAAGTGCTAAAAATATTATATTTTTAGCACTAATTAGTTAAGTTTTGTGAATCTAAAGTCTATGATAATAATGAATATTAACATGTTTTAGGTTAAATTGTTGAGTCTAGATTTTTTAAGTGTTTTTAGTATTTTGTTATGTTTTTGTTAGTTTTTAGTTGCGTTTTATGTTTTTTTTTTTTATGTTGTTTTGGTAGGTATGATTCAACCTTTGATATTCAAGGAGGCTTTTGACATCCTTAAAGCTTTATAATGAGAAAGAAATCTTCTTAACATTTGAAGTAGACATCTTAAGCTTCCTGAATTGGGCTTATTTGTCAAAATTTGAGTTCATTTGGGTTTGAAAATCTTTAGTCAAAGTCAACATATGTAGCTTTCATGTCAGGTTGTGCAGTTTTGAGTATTTCAGTGATATCTTGAGCTATAGAGGTCCAATTGAGATGATTTAAGATTTTATAGAAAAATTACTACTGTAGCTATAAATTTAATGAGAGGTCAAACTCCAATTCTATGTCTATCACTGTGAAAATTAGGTAGCAAATGCACAGCTGTGCATATAGGTGTACATAGCCATACCTAATCCGGAGAAAGCCAAGTTTGTAGATGCATGGCTGTGCACATAGATGTGCATGGTTGTGCATAAGTGTGCACGGCTGTGCAACAGGGTGTGCATGGGCATACCTGATTTGATGATTTTTGAATTTCCAAATATTCATGGTCGTGCACCACGGTGGTTGAAACTCAAATTTAGGAAGTTTATTTTAGGGTTTTAAAGGGAACTTTATATATAGTTAGGTTTTTATCTCTTTTAAGAGAGGAGGGAGGTTGGCTACTATTATTTTTCAGCCCTCTTTACATTAGAAAACCTTAATTTTCATTTTTTATTTGGATTTTTGTTATCTACTCAATGATCATCAAAAGTAGAAAAACATTGAAGAGCAATTGTGAACATTATTCAAGAGAAGAAGAATAAAAAGGGGTTTTGTCCTTGTAATTATTCATTGTACTTTATTTAATTTATTATAATGTTTATGTTTGCAATTATTATTTCTTCTTCTTCTTTCTTTTGAATTGTCATGAGTAACTAAATTATTAGTTAGGGTTTTTTAGACCCGGCTCAAGAATGGACTTAATTAGTTAAAATTTATGTCACTAAATCTATAATCCATGATTGTTATTGGACTTAATGCTATCTTAGGACTGCGCACCCTAGGAATTGAACTAGACAATAGGGTGAGATCGAGAGAAGATCCTTATTTAGAATAAAATAATAATCTATTAATTAATTAAATTGGTTGAGAGACGGTTTGGCTGTTAATATTCCTTAAAACGCTTACTTCACTATTGAGAATAATTAATTGTTTAAGTAGAGAGAGACTTTCATATGACTAAAAATGCTTAGAAAATGGAACAAATTCATAAGTGGTAGGGAGGTTAACATGACTTTTTGATAAAATTAAGCCGAAGATAAAGAAAAACCCCAACATTCATTTAATTAATAAATTTTAGAGTAATCTAATTGTGTTTTCCTATATTAGTTTAATTTTTAGCAAAAATCTCTTTCAATCGTCTAAACAAATAAACATAGAAAGTAGTCCAATAATCAACATCCACTCCTTATGGGATCAATATTTTTACTCCTTAAATGACTCTGTGCGCTTGCGGATTGTATGCCCCAAAGTGTCATAGGTATCTTGTTAATGGGATATGTAGCAACAAGAATTGCATCTCCTCAAAAGGGGTTTAAAAAAGTAAAGTTTCAACAACATTCATAATATTTTAAGGCTTCCTTTTAACCAATTCATTTTGTTGAGAGTGTAGGGCAGGTCTATGGACAATACCTTAGAGGCATAGAATAAAGGTAAATGAAACTCAAAACCATCATTGGATCTAATATATTTAATACTTATTTGAAAAAGATTAAGAATAAAATAATAGAAATTTTCAATTAATTGAGTAGTTTAAGATTTAAATTACATAAGAAACACCTAAATGCTTTTTATTAAAGTCATCTCTAATACTGAAGGAATAATGATGAACATTCAAATCAATTGTCAGATATGGTCCCTAAATATCCTCAAGACCAAGTTAAAAAGGACTACTTCTATCATTAACATGAACATGAAAAGGAAACACTTTTCTATTTAGCTTTAGGAAAAATGATATAAGGCTGAAAATGAGAAACATATAAATTCACTGTGATATATTTTAACAACTTCAATCTATCAAAAGATGGATAGAGATGCTAATGATGCCAAAATTTAGTATAAACTTCATAGGTAACTTAATATCATATAGCATTCAAATAATTGTAAGAAAAATTACAAGGAATGGAATTAGACTTAGAATAAATTCAATAATAAGGAGAACAAGATGATGGAAAATAAGCATTAGAATAAGAAGAAAAAGAAGAATTACTTTAGTTTTATCTAAACGTCATATATAGTGATTAGTCCTGAATGACGTAATAGTCATAAAAAAACTGTAAAGCACAATGATAAATTGAATTTGGCTAACTTGCTAACATATTATAGGAAGTTAAAATGGAAATAAGGAATAAACAATATATTATAGATAGTAAACTTTGGTAAAAATTATTATTGTTCCAACGGGAGTAACAAGAACTTAGAATCATCTAGAAATTAAACAAAGCAACTAAAAACTTGAATACGAGAATCGTAGAGTTCAATAAAACAAATAATGTGAACTGTTGCTCTAGTATTTTT
The DNA here is from genome assembly GCA_949671775.1 of Mallotus repandus. Lineage (NCBI taxonomy): Eukaryota > Viridiplantae > Streptophyta > Magnoliopsida > Malpighiales > Euphorbiaceae > Mallotus > Mallotus repandus. Next base: position 17,117 of record CATIWM010568869.1, read on the forward strand.
TTTTTTTTAGCCTGGGAAGTGGAGGGGAGGAGTGGGATCTGAACCCTCTACCTCTAAACGGAGCTGATCCCGTGGCTAGAACTAGCCAGCCCTCGGCGGATAGCTCAATATTTAAATTTCTAGGGACGTTTGAACCCATGAGCTTAAGGGTCGTGGGTATCCTCTTAACCACTTGAACCAAATGGTGGGGGGTTTTGCTCCAGTCTCTTGGAAATGCATTATTTGTGGGATCATATGCAGCATGTGACTTAGAAAAATCAAAAATAGTAAAGGTACGGAAAATTTTTCTAGCATATATTGCTAGCAAGAAAATACTTGATAGGTAGTGAAAATGTAGAATTGGTAATAGTTTGATCATTGAGAAGAGCCACAAGTTTTGAAAGTAAATACTTAGAAAAAATAGAGTGTGACACAAATGGATTCTTATTTCCAATAGCATGTTGATCAATGCCAAGTTGAGATACTTGATTAATAGATATTAATTTCTTATGTGTGAGAGAAGTGTTCATCTAAGGCTGTGAATACTGTGGATTTTGAGAAGAGAACTAATATAGAGATGGAAAAGGTCTTCGTTTTGTAAATTTAAAAGTAGGTGGAAATATAATAATCTTGAAGCATTTATCTTTATTATGTTTTCATTTCCATAGTGAGAACAAATAATATCTTGAGATGGCGCCATTTGTGACTCCCTACTAATCACCATATGGTATAAGCTTGATCAATTGTAGGAAAAGGCTTTCTGTGCAATAGTCTTACCATAAAGACCTTGATAAGTTTCATTAAGGCCATTGAGAAAATGAAAGACATATAGAGGTTATTTACTTGTGAAAAATTAGAGGTGTTTTTCAAAAAGTTCTCAATTGAAACTGGAAAATAAAATTTTATGTTCAAATGATAAAATTTTATAAAATTTACAAAAGAAAACAGTTTTCTTATTTTCTAAAATTCCAATAGAATTTGGGAACTTAGTTTATATTGTTTTATACTATTTTCTTTCAAAAGAAAAAAGTTGTTTTCTAACTAAAAAATATAGAGGACTTGAGTTTTACAAAATAACACCACAGTTCAAATCCTAATCAAACTTTTATTTATTTTTATGGTCTTTATTTATTTTCTACTTTTTATCAATAATTATCAAATTTTTAGCTACAGTTTCAAAACTTTCACCTACTGTGAATATATATATATATACACACACAATTGCATAGGCATTTGTCATTATTTTATTATTTGAGTGTTTTAATTACAAGTTTATTAGATAACAATAAGTTAAAGAAGTAATATAAGGATAAAATTATTTTCAGATATAATATAAACTTAAATAAGAATCATTTTTTGTACTGATAATGTAAAAATATTTAAAAAAAAAAATTATAGTGCAATTTTTAAATTGAAAAATATTTTTCTAAATTTAACAAATAAACACAATATTTCAAATTAAAGTTAAAAAGCATAAAACAATTCTTTACAAGTAAACAGTCCCGCATAGTCTTTTTATTGTATTTTTGCATATTTCTGAAGCATGTATTGTTACATTTACTACATGAACAATGTGGGAATGATATGAAATTCTCAACTCTTTCCAGATACCATTTAGCTTATGTAGCATTTTGTTGGTGAATAAGGGTGAAAATCAGAATCAAAATAAATGATTTTAATTCTTATTGTTTGGTTAGCTAAAATTTACATTGGGAATGGGAATCATTGTTTTCCTTGGGTCATCTAAAATGGTTTACTCTAAATATTGTAATATTCATGCCACATCATTACTTTATTATCACATCTTTCATTATATTTTTCCTTACTGTAGAGTAAACTCAAAAAAGTATAATAGCATATATCCACTATCAAATAAGATATTTATTTTAATGATTCTTAATACATATCTCGTAAATAAATTATTTTGAAAATTAGATGGATTATTAGAATTGGGTGGGAGATATGAACAGTTTTGCATATTTGGATGAATACAAAAATATGAAAATTTAGAATGAAATTGAAAATTTTGATGGTTTTGGTTTTGTAAAAAGAAAGAATTTTCTATGTTTGGAACATTGAATATATTATAAAATTGTTAAAATTCTCATGCATGATAAAGAAATATAAATCTAAGAATTTTTGGTTGTGTGAAATTTTAGAAAAAGGTTGAAGAAATAGAGTGTTATAGGAGAAAAAAATGTAACCAATATTTATAGCCAAAAATTTTAACCAATAAACTTTAAAAAAAAAGTTTAAAAAAACTCAAAATAAACTACTAATTTACGGTTGCAAATTCAAAAAAAATCTGCAAAAGTCAAGCTATGATGCATGCCATGGCCATGAAATGCATCATGATCATTACACTCTCATAATAGTGAGAATGTAATGGGCTATTACATGCCATTTTGGATACTCTTACACTCCTAGAGAATGAATTTTAAGAGCATCTCCAATAAGGTTGAATAGAGGGTGTAATACTCTCAATTACATCATGTCTGTGAATTCTTGTATCTTATATATCTGATAACTAGTGATGTACATGAGTTTTATAGAGTACATGATATAAAAAGATATACATCATAACTATACAGTTGTGCTACAAAGTAGGAATAGTTATCTCTTAAGCATAATAGGAAAACACACCCCCCCCCCCCCCCGGGAAGCCTAGGACTATCACGAAGAGGAAGTGAAGCATAAAGATTCTGAAAATGAGTAATGGAAAATGGCTTAGTGAATAAATTAGCAATCTGATCATAAGACGACAAAAATTGTACCTATAATAAACCTTTGGTGACCTGTTCCCACACAAAATGAAAGTTTAACTCAATATGTTTTGTGCGGGCATGGAAAACAGGATTTGATGTAAGATATATCATACCAATATTATCACAGTAAAGGACAATCTTCGGACAAGAGAATCCAAGTTCACTAAGAAGTGAATTAATCCATAATAATTCTGTCGTTGCATGTGTGACCGCCTTGTACTCACTTTCAGTAGAAGAGCGAGCCACAGTGGGTTGCTTCTTAGCCACCCAAGAAATCAATGAATCACCAAGAAAAATGCCATAACCACTTGTTGATCGTCGGTCATCAACATCACCACCCCAGTCACTATCAGTATAGCATGATAATACAAGAGAGGAAGAATCAGAGAATAATAAACTACGAGATTGAGTGCCCTTCAAAAAATGTAAGAGGTGCTTTAATGCAAGCCAATGTGAATTATTTTGACAGTTCATAAATTGGCACAGTTTATTTACACTATAAGCGATATCTGGACGAGTGATGGTGATGTACTGAAGAGCTCCAACTATTCATCTATATTCCTCAGCTTGAGCAATAGCATCGCCATGATGTTTAACCAAAGGAGGTTTAGTAGCAATAGGAGTAAAACAAGGTTTTGAGTCGGCCATTGATGTTCTTTGAAGAAGATCACCAATATATTTTTATTAAGACACCAAAAGGCCATTTAATTGGTGCACCACCTCCAATCCAAGGAAATAATACAAGTTGCCAAGGTCTCGAATGTGGAATTATTGTTTTAATTACTGAATGATGCTCTTTACAAGTTGCGAATTGGAACCTGTAACAATTAAATCATCAACATAGACAAGAATGAAAACTACATCAGCCTTATTTTAAAAATAAAGAGAGAATGGTCACTCTTTGATGCAATAAAGTTGAGTGAAAATCAACAAGAACTGAGTCATTGAAACCACGCCCGGGGTGCTTGCTTTAATCCATGTAGACTTGTGTAATTTACACACATAATCCGGATGATTAGAGTCAAGAAAGCCTAGTGGTTGATTCATGTAAATTGTCTCTGAAAGATGGCCATGGAGAAACGCATTTGATACATTAAGTTGATTAATTGGCCAAGATTTCATTGCTACTATGGCAAGAATTGTGCAAATGGTGGTAGCTTTGATAACTGGGCTGAATGTATCCTTGTAATCAAGGCCAGATTTCTGAGTGAATCCTTGAGCTACTAGACGTGCCTTATAGCGGTCAATTGGACCATCTGAGTTTCATTTCAAGGAGGTTTTGGTACCAAAGTCCTGGTAGAATTAAGAAGGAGTGCATTAAGTTCATCGGCCATAGCATTATTCCATTCAGGATATTTACTGGCTTGTAAAAATGTGTGAGGTTCGGTTTGGAGGTAATTTGGTTTGATAGAATCATGGACGGTTGTATGGGCATGACGACGTTAAAGGGTAGTAGACCGTAACTGCATGGGATGCGTTCGGTTGTCAGTGGTGGATAAGGAATTATATTTGGTTAAATCAATAATTAAGTTGATATCGGGTGATTAAGAGTTGGTAGGGGAGGACGATGGTTCGGTAGAAGAGGATAATTGAGATAAGATGGGATTGGTTTGATGTGTTGGAGATGTAGTAGAAGTGAGAGGTAGAGATGAAGTAGAATTGTTAGAAGGTTGTTGAGAGTTGGTAAGAGATACAATAACCATTCCTGTAGCCGGCAGACTTGATGAAGATGGAGTAGATTGAATTAACCATAGATGTAAAGAAGTAGTGGATGGGAAGTAGGAACTTAAGGATAATTGTTTAAAAGGAAAAATTGATTCATCAAAAGAGATATAGCGAGCTATATAAATACGATCTTTATCAATATCAAAACATAAATGACCATGATAGGTAGGAGAATGACCAAAATAAACACATTTTTGAGTTCAAAATCAAAATTTGTGCTTATTATATGGATGCAACCATGGATAAACCGCATAACCAAATATTTTTAAATCATTGTATTTAGGCTGTTTATTATAAAGTAACTCAAAAGGATTAGAATTTTGAAGAACTTTACTGGGCATATAATTGATTAGTTGAACACTAGTTTGAAATGCATATGACCAAAAATGCAATGGTATATTAGCATGTGCCATTAGTGTGAGTCCATTATCAACAACATGTCTAATTTTTCTTTCAGAAATTTCATTTTGGTCATGTGTATAAGGACAAGCAATACGGTGAATAATACCATTTTGTTTAAAATAAGTGTTTAATTTTTGATATTCTCCTCCCCAATCTGAATGAAATGCTTTGATTTGGGAATTAAATTGATGTGAAACTAATGATTCAAAGGCTTTAAACATATTAAAAACTTCACTTTTATTTTTGAGAAAATAATTCCAAGTGAAATGGTTGAAATCATCAGTGAACAAAAGAAAATAAGAATAACCTAAATTTGATAAAAGAGGAGCAGGGCCCCAGATGTCGGAATGAATTATCTCAAAAGGAGTAGTACTAGTATGTTCAACTAAGGTTAATGGCATACGAGCCAATTTTCTAAGTTTGCACGCATAACCCAAAGACATTGAAAAAGAAATAGAGCAATCTAATTTATTTTTGGTTATTATTGAAGAAACAACTGGTTTATAGGGATGTCCTAATCTAGCATGCCAATTAGCAAAGGACACTATTTCACTAAGTAATGCATGGTGTGATAGGGAAGGAAGGCAGTAAATTCCATCTTCACTCGGTCCTTGGTCTTTTGATCCTTAACAACAAAATGAGTTGGCCAAAATTCAAAGAAACATGAATTGTCAGTGGTAAATTTGTGAATATATAGTAATGATTTAGTAAGTGCAGGACTATGAAAAACATTGTTAAGTGTTAAGGGGGAAGAGGTAGGATTAAAAGATGGATATAATGCATTATCCTTGTTAAGAATTTGCAATCCTTGACCGTTTTCTACTCGAATTTGGTCCAATCCCTAATAAGGTTGAATATCATAAATGGCTTATGAATTTGGAGTCATGTGATGACTTGCACCTGTGTCAGGTGTGCATCCGATGTTCTGTGAAGAAGTGGGATGCAGAACCGATGGAAAAGTAAACCGAGATATGCCAGAATTATGATTCGGATGCCAAGCAATATTTGCCTAAGGAGCATAACTGTTAGAGCGACGTTGTTGTTGATAGCGCCGCCTGCATTTGTTTGCAGTGTGATTATGGTAACCACATATTTGATAAGTGATAGGAGATCGTCGTGAGGAATTGTAAGATGGAGCAGGTGACCTTGAAGAAAACTGGTGTGGGCGACCAGTAAAATTTAAGGAAGGCCGATAAGCAACATGTGCTTGTGGGGTTTCAATGAAACTCTGAAGTAATACCTCATGAGCCATTAAATGGCTATGTAAATCCTGAAAAGACACTGGTTCAGGTTGTAGATTCAAGGCAGAAATAAGAGGATGATACTCACTTCCAATGTTGCGATAGATAATCATTTTGAATTCACCCGTGGACAAGGCTCGACCCACTGATTCAAGTTCATCGGCCAAGCTCTTTGCTTTGTTCAAGTAAGTGGTGACGGACATGTCATTTTTCTTTAATTCTTGGAGTTGAATTTGTAGCTGTAGTTGTCTTGTTTATGAAATTGAGCCGAAGGCTTGTGCCAGTGCTTGCCAGATAGAGTATGATGATATTTTTCCAATAACATAGGGGTATACCTCCTTGAAACGGTTGAAGCAGGAGCCAGTGAAGTGCCATCGATCAGCCTTGTCATGTTGTGATAATTCAGCAATGGTAAGAATTGTGTTTTCCAGGCTAAAAAATTTTTGGGAGTGAGTTTAATGGCAAAGCTGTGATGGGTGGTTGCAGCGGTAGTGTTGGTCACTTAGGGAAGGATTGCAACTTAGTTGTCGGGATGTGCCATAGTTCACAAAACAGAGAAAAAAAGTTGTATGAAGAGAAATGAGGGCTCTGATACCATGTGAATTCTTGTATCTTATATATCTGATAACTAGTGGTGTACATGAGTTTTATAGAGTACATGATATAAAGAGATATACATCATAACTATACAGTTGTGCTACAAAGTAGGAATAATTATCTTTTAAGCATAATAGGCTAACAATGTCCATTACACGATCTTCATAGTGTACATTGAATGGCCATTATACATGTTGCACGCATCATGAATTGCTTGTTATGGCCTTTGGCATGTCTTTTGGTGCCTTTTTTTTCTAAATTTTGCAACAGTAAGTTTTATACAACGGTTTAAGTTTACAATGGTTTTATACAATAATTCAATTTACAAATGGTATATCATCAACTTCGATCGAATTTGGTCAAACATATTTGAGAAGCATTAATTTAGGGGCAAAAAGAATTAAAATTAGTGTTAAAAATATTATTACTTATATTTTTATTAATTTAAATTATGTGATGGAGTTAAATTAATTAAATGAAATATTTTTAATTAAGAATGATTATGATGTAATTTCTGAAAATTAATAAACAATTTTAGAAATTAATAATTTTAGAAAAAATATTTAAATTATTTTATATTATAAATTTATTTTTTTGAAAGGAGATTATAAATGTATTTATTTATTTATGGGATATATAAAGGAATTATTAAAATAAATATATGATTTGATTGTGGGTTCTTACAATTAGACTCTTTTGAGTGTAATTTATAGTAAGAGCCAATGTAATAAATGAGAGGATAATAAAGTGATGATGTGACATATGGTTTACACTCCAGAGCGTATAAACCATTATGGATGCCCTAATTCTTATGACAATCAAAGTCAAACCAATTATAAATTTGTCAAATATTTAAATATTTTCATATATTATTAAAATTTATGAAATAGAATATATAAATTAATAAAAAAATACTAAAAATGTTAATAAATAATAATTTAAAATATTTTAACAGAAATTATTTATTGAAATAATAAATAATTTGTAGAAAATTTTCAAATTTCAAAATATTAATAAATAATTAATTTAAAAATAATAAATAATAAATAATTTTAGAATAATTTTTAGAATAATTTCTGAACTGTGATTTTTAGTTGGATGAAGGAAACACGAAGATGAAGGTGCTTTAATCAAGAAAGTAAGATTGAAAGTTGAATTAGCGCATATACCCTAGCTAGATTTTGTTCAAGAATTGAAAAGGAGAAATCAATTTTAATTAGAAGTAATGATCAAATCAAGAAGATTACAAATTAAGAATCAATACAACAAGTTGATATATTTTGTTCTTAAAATAATAATAAGACTATAAAATATGGTTCTCCTATTTACTTTCATAACTAAAAAAAAGTCAAGGAAAAAAATGAATTTGATCTATCATTTGTATAATGTAATGAATATAGTTTTTTTTTAAAACGATAGCTAATTTTCAACACTACAAGAGGGTATAATGGGCGTGAAAGGTTTAAACTTTACTATTCTCAATAAAATGTCTACACTTTTTATCATTTGTACTACTTATGCAAGACTATAATGATTATAATTTTTTTCAGAATGTGTTTGGTTCAAATAAATTTTACAAAATTTTATGAAATTTATTTATAAATTCAAGTGAATACGTTTCTTTTGTAAAATTTATTTTTTTTTAATTTTTTAATTTTATGAAATTATTTAATACTAAATTTATTTTTATTGATAAAATGTATTTAATTCAAATGAATCTAAAATTTATTTACAAATGAATTTTATTTAAAATTGAGCCAAACAATTTATTTGAAAATAAAATAAATTCTTTAATGGAGCTGAACCAAATAAAGAGTTACTGAAATATTTTAGAATAAAAATTCGGTCGATTAATAACTAAAAAATTTCAAATACAATTCATTTGTATTATATATGATTCAAAAAAATTAGTAATTAGTAAATAATTAAATTAATTCTTTTTTAAATAAATAGTTCCGGCTATTTATTAAATACGTTTTTTTTTTTGTGGTAATTTGTAATTGTATATGTAATATAAATTTTAAACATGAATAAATAAAATCACTCTGACCGCCCAAGTTGGGCAGCCGGCCAACAATTGGTCAAATCATGCTTAGGAGAAGAATTGAATGGCAAACAATCAGAATTTAGAATTCATGAGTGATGCAGACATTCATGATAATATATAATTTCCTTTTCTTCAAAAAAAAAAAAAAACTAAATATTGTTGTTGTTTTTTTTTAAACTCCATACAGCATTCAATATCATTAGAACTAGAAAATAGAGAATGAATTGTTAGTAATTAATATCTTAAAAAATCATATTTTTTATGAACCACCGAGGGAGGGGTCTTATAAATCTAGTGAAAAAAAAAATTAAATTCAAAATCTCTCCCTCCAAAAATATAAAGGCTTTTAGCACTTTAATTAGACATCAAAGTGTAATATATTATTTGAAATTGTCAATTCTGGTTTGATAAAATATTTGCGTAAGGAATAGTTTAAAAATTTATTTTAAAAGAGGTATAGGTGTGGAGAATTAAGTCAAGTTTGATACATACATATATATATATATATAAATGAGTATTGATAGATATAGCGGACCGTTTTTTTTATTAATTTTTTTATGAAATTATCCCTCTACAATAGGGAGCAGTTTTTTTTTGAAGTATTTTTTTGGTAAAACCACATGACCCTAGGTTTTTTTTTATTTCAGCTTTTAGTGCAAGCCTGCGAGGAAAATCATTACCGTATATCTATAATCTATAATATATATAAATATACGAAGAAGAGGGAGAACAAACAAAATTACAAAATCATTTTTACTTATTGTTATCTAAAAATTGGATAATTTAGTCATTTATTAATAAAAATTAAATTAAATTAATTAAACTACAATTCTAATTTAATAGAAAGTATATTTTCTATTCAAATTAGGCTAGCTTCTATTTGATCTCTAATAAAAATTAAATTAATTAAAATGAAATTTAAATTTAATTGAAAATATGTTTCCTATTTTAATTAGGTTAACTTCTATTTTATCTCTAATAAAAATTAAATTAAATTAAAATTTAGTAATATTTTGTTATATAA
>CATIWM010568881.1:0-17862 GCA_949671775.1 Mallotus repandus
TATTCATACTTTTTTTTTCTCAATATTTTTTTTAATGTCTTCATAATTTTTTTCAACTTTTTTTTGCACAACGTTTTTTTATTTTTAAGGTACTGTCTTTATTTTATTCTCAACATTTTTTTTTATGCTCAATATTTTTTTCTCTTAAGACTTTTTTTTTTCAAATGAATAATTATGAACTAAACATTTTCAATTGTTATTAAGCCAAATAATAAATATCTTCAACTATTGTAACAACAATAAATAAACAAAAATTTCTCCTTTTATATTCTTAAAGAATAAGGATTTTATTTTTTTTACTTTAATTTGTTTATTAAAATGTCTAACAACTTCTTTTTTTTTTTAAATTATTTGATACTTATTAATCATCAATATGTAACAAGTTTATAATCCTTATGATGTATTTGTAACATCAACAAAAAAAAAGCTAAAAAAATAAAAATAAACAAACCCAAACAACAAAGCAAAACTAAAAATAACAATTGAAACAACAAAAATCAACAAAATTTTATAGTTGTTGATTGTTATTTATTTTTATTTATTGTTTTTTATTTTTGTTGATTTTTTAATTATTTTTTTCATTATTAATGACAAAATAAAGGCTATAAATAAAATTTTTACTTTTATTAATATTAATGATAAAAATCATAATTTTGTATATATCTTATCATTTTTATTGTTTTTTATTGTTATTTTTATTTTTAACAAAAATTAAGAAATATAAACAAAGAGAAACAACAAAAACAATTGAAAACTACAATTGAAATAACAAAATCAACAAAAATCAACAAAAGCAACAAAAATTGCAGTTGTTTATTTTTGTGTATTTTTCAGTTTTTTCATCATTAATAATAAAATTAAAACCATAAATATAATGTTTACTTTTATTAGTATCAATAATAAAAATAATAATTTATTTGATATATTTCATAACTTTTTGCTATTCTTACTGAAAAAATAATTATTGAATATTATGAGTAATTTTTACTTTAATTAGTTTAATTTTTAAACTCTAAATAATTATAAAAAATAATTATTGAAGACTATGAGCAATTTTTTTATTTAATTAGCTTAATTTTTATATTCTAAATAATAGTAAGTTTCAAAATTAAAAAAAATTATTATTTAGAATATAAAATTAAATTATTTAATTATAAAATTTTTCTCAAGAGCATTAGTTCTTTGCGTGGGGAGTAGGTGCCAATTTGACATTTCTATGAGTGGAAAGATATGTATAGTAGTTTGTTGAAGAGGAAGTGAAAGGCAGTAATTAAGCAGGCCAAGTAACTTGCATTATATGACACACAATCACTGAAGCGCACCAAGCAAAAATTGTAAAAAATACAGCAATCGCTGAAGTTAAACATATATTTTTAAAAAATGTACCACTTTTAAGTATAAAAGTGAAAACTAAAAAAATAAAATTGAAAAAAATAAAAAGTTCAGGCTACTGACGAAATTAAAGTGATCAAAGGGGTGAAATTTTCTCAAATTAAAATGCTACTGAGAGCCCATCCCACTTTGCTTTTTTACATTGATCTGCTATGAATTTTGCTTTATCTCTTTTAGGTTTGGGGTGGGAAGTTTTGATGCAGAGGCACTTCTGGCTTACAAAGATGTAGCTTTGGATGATTTGTTGCATATTCCCTGGAACTTTGATGTCAAGAGAACTCTTTAAAGACAAATGAATTGATCAACAACTAATGGTATATCTCCATTCCAGCTAAGCACACAACCTGAGAAAATTTTCTGAAACATTTGGGAAGGAAAATAACACATGTGCTTTCTTTTGTGATCAACAAAACATCTACAATTTATTAGGGAATTCTATATTCTAAACAAGCATAGACTCTTAATGCTTCATTACTAGGAAAGACAAGGGGACCTGTGTGGGACTAATACCTAAAGAGATGTATTGTAGAGCGTTGGAATGAACATCTTAGTGAAGCAGATATGCCTATCATGGGAGAAAACGCAGAAAAATAATTTAAGCTCTAGGATAGCGAGAGCGGCCTTTCTTCTTGAGGAACTCGGGAATCTCCACTGAACCACCTTCAGCGAAAGAGGAGGGTCGCCTATTGATTCCAAAGGTTACATCACCTGCTGATAGTTGACCTGCCTGCAGTTGAATTATAACTGAGCAATCAACATTTTGCAATTTGCATGTGTTCGTATGTGCGAGAGATAAAGAAGGCAAGAAAGGGACACCTGAAGGGGCCTGCCTTCATTTTCTTCCTGCCGCTTGAATCCAGTTGCAATTAGAGTTATACTGACCTAGATGACAAACCAACATCAATTAAAATCTACCATGTGAATCCTATCCTGATATCAAGCGGGAAACAGCCCAAGATTGTATCCTGATGTCCTTGGCCAAGTACAACAAAACTGTACCAGCCTTTGGTTGTCTGAGATATGCTCAAGGGCCAAAAGAAGAAAAGTCAGGAGGAACATTACAGGGAGAGAGAGAGAGAGGCACAAATTAGCAAGTCAAAAAGTCATGTTACATTAATGCTAAACTATCTAGAGTTATCCTCTAGACTAAGTTTTACCAGCCTATGTATCACCTAGGTGACATAAAAATTTTGACAGCCTATGTAGCAGCAGATGCAATGATTAACATCTGGCAGAAAAGGCATGCAAGGGCCCTGATAGGCATATGCAATCACTTACTTGACCACTTAGTGAGGGATCGATTACTGCTCCAAATATCAAATTTGCAGTTGGATCTACAAGGTCATAAATAACTTCTGCAGCAGCATTTACCTGCAAGATTTATCAGGTTAGTCAAAGATTTTGGAAAAATGAAGTTGTACATCAACTAGACATTTTTTTTGGATTCAATATGGTTCTGCATTATGACACTCTGCAGCATCCTATTGCTAACAATTAATTGAAATTCAAAGACACATACAAGCAAACATAATTGTCCACTCTAATAACACCTTTCCTAATTCCCAGTAAGATCACTAACAATGAGGACTGAAGATGGTCAAGCAAATAACTAAATATGAAAACTGGCTAAATACACCTCATCAACCTCTTGTTTCAAATACAAATCCATAACACACGAATAGACAGTAGAATACAACACAATATAAAAAATTCCTAAAGTTCCAATGCTGCAAGAAATAACAAAATGACTCTAATTAGAGGAAGGACAGCTATCGGAGAAAATGAAATTGATTGAAAGGTGAAGAACTCTTTGATGACAATTATAACAACAAAGAAACATGTTATCCTCCTCCCCCAGAGATATAGTAGTAAAAAGAAGCCGATAGCTTTCCTCTATTACTTCCAATGAATAAACTTTCATAAAAATCATGATAGCATATAACTATGCTCAAACAGATAAATGTAAGGCTGAAGAATTGAACCAGATGCAGAATCCACTTGCAACCGGAGAGAGCAAGATACCTCAAATAAAGTCAAATCACTTCCACCAGTTATGTTCCACACTATTCCAGTTGCCCTCTCTATACCAATATCTAACAGAGGTGACTGAATTGCATTTAATGCAGCATCTCTTGCCCTTGTTTTCCCTGCATAGCAACAATGACCCACAAAAATAACTTAAAATGGGCTAATTGATGCTTTTATTAAAACACAACCTTGAACACCAGGCAACATAGCATGGTAGAAAGAGAGGCATGTTTATTCCATCAAAACATATATAACAAGATAATCTGGTCATCACGATAGAGTTATAAGACATGAATGTTATAAATAAGACAAAAGAAAAGGTTCTCTTTTCTATGTTTACTCTTAAAAACTTTTAAATAAATCGTCAATTAGAAAGTTTAAAAATAAAAAGGAAACAGGCTAATTTTCTTTTCCAGAGCACAATATGCAATCTTAAGCAATTTTGCCAACCCCCGCTTTCAACTGCATATAACTCCATGCACGCTTGACATTGGAAGCACCAACGGCATCAAGTTGATTTGATAGCCTTCTGCTCCGTGCATACTCCAAATTTAAGTTTTCTCACCTCTTTTTTCAAAAATTTTTTATAAGACGAACTATTCATGGTGTGTGTACCAGACTACTAGCAGTTTATTGATGTGACAATTAGCATCAGTAATAAGCACGGGAAAAATGCTGCAATTTACTTATTTTTACAAACAAGGACAGAATGATGACAACCTTAGTGCACTCTTAAGCAAATATATGATATTCTACATGATGATTGCCATCATCAGTTTGTTTATTTATAGGACCAAGGAAGGAAAAATATATATCATGGTTGATGTAGGATAGCCACAAGTTGTGGACAAGCCTTCCTCTGTAAACAGCCAAAAAATTAACTTGGATTGCAAAGTAATTCAAGAAGCCTAAACATTCTAGATTGCAATATAATTCAAGAAATCAAAACATTCTGGATTGTAAAATTATTTCAGAAACCTAAACATTCTTGTGACAAGCAGCTTAAAATTACCAGTTGCAGTTCCAATCCCCATTAAGGAAGACCCTGCATTTGCCATTATAGCTCGCACATCAGCAAAATCCACATTCACCAATCCTGGAATCTGCAAATCATGAAACCTACCACCAATTAGAGTACAAATAATAGAGTCCCCAAATCTGTACATGATTGTCAAGTGTCAACATGAAGACAACCATCCGAATTCATATAACCAATGGGTGATAAATTTGAAAAATCCTTTTTCAATGGTTATAAAGTTCTAATGCATGTGCATACTATCCTCATCTGAAAACTTCAAAGCATCAATACAAATTCACAGGCTTTCAACACAAAAGAATTCATAAATAGTAGGATCTTTTCCATGCCAATACATCTTTCTTACAGTCTTCAGGACAAGGTATACAGTCTTCAAAAGATTTTAGAAGGAATGAAGTCTATTTATCGTTGATTACATGGAGACAAAACATGAGATATAAAATTAGAAATCCTAAACATAAAAGGTGCAAATAGAATTTAATTTATCATGATATATCTCCTTGGAGATACATACCGTAATTATATCAGAGATACCACGAACACCTTGTCGCAAAATATCATCAGCAAGGTTAAATGCTTCTGTTACTGGGGTAGATTGGGAAACAGCAGTCAATAACTTGTCATTTGGTATCACAATCAGTGTGTCAACGCTATCTCTCAAAGCTGCAATTCCTTCCTGTGCCTGAACTGCTCTCCTTCGTCCCTCAAATGAGAAAGGGGTTGTCACTATACCAACTGTCAATATACCCATTGACTTTGCAACGCTAGCAATGACAGGAGCTCCACCAGTGCCAGTCCCCCCACCCATTCCAGCCTGCATGTCGAAACTTAAAGTTCCAAGTAAGAGAAACAAAACAGATGCAGCAAAAGAGTTCTTTCCCAGTAAGAGAACAACAAACAGAACACAAAAATATCACAAGATTTTAACCACTACAAAGAGGGAAAAAAAACTGCTGATAAGTAGATATGACTTCATTGGCATTAATCAGTACTTCCCTTGACATTTAAGAGTAAGAGTACAGGTGCAAGACAAATCCATATATACATGCGACTCCAAAAATTCAAAGTTCATTTTCAGGATTGATGATTTCATGAACAATTTTGGATGCCAGCTTACATTTTCATTTGCTCAATCCATGTTGGATTCTCAACTCAGTAGACTATGCCTTTATACTAAGCTGGTTGGGGACAGATATAAGACCATCCCTTAG
The DNA here is from genome assembly GCA_949671775.1 of Mallotus repandus. NCBI lineage: Eukaryota > Viridiplantae > Streptophyta > Magnoliopsida > Malpighiales > Euphorbiaceae > Mallotus > Mallotus repandus. Next base: position 5,668 of record CATIWM010568881.1, read on the forward strand.
TTGATTCTCTACAAAAATGTGTCACTCATTCATTTGAATGCATCTCTCAAAACATCTTTTAGGCCTCAGAGAACATGTAGTTTTCAAACTGAGTAAAAGGCTCAGCAATTTTTAGTTGGCATTAAAATTAACAGTGCTACATCCAACTGAATCTAGTATTTTGTCCATGATAGATATGTATGACTGCAAAAGGTCTTCATGGTAACACTGAAATTGAACAAAGCAAAAATAAGATGATAATGCAGCATGTTAGGAGCTAGACTAGACATATCCCACTTCTGGCTTGGTACAGCCCATTGTAAACTACTATAAGGAAATTAGTTACATGAATATATGATAACAACTTTAAAAAAAATACAGGATAACAAATATCAGTAAATAGGAAAAGGTCAAAGAAAGCATTTACATTGGTTCATTAAATTAAATTTACAAAACTGATTACATCCGCATTCATGTTGTAGACCAACTCATGGACCAGATAATTGGGTGCTGACAGAAGAAGTTCTATCACATGATCAGTTATGCATTCATTGTAAAACAAAAGACTGAAATACACAATGTTTTTCATCATTCTTTTTTTTCATTTGAGAAGGCACAAAATGTGATCATCTCCTTTTCGTTGATTATACTAATTTGAAAATGTTAGTGACAAAAAACAAAAGAAAGAAAAAAGAAAAAAGAAAAAAACTTACCGAGGAACAACACACAAAATGCAGAAAGGGCAAACAATAATGATAGTTAATTGCTAGAAAACTCAGATGTGCATAAATGCTGAACTTACTGTGACAAAAACCATATCAGCACCATAAAGTGCCTCTTCTATTGATTCTTTGCTCTCCTTGGCAGCATTCATTCCAATTTCTGGGTTACCTCCAGCTCCAAGCCCTCTAGTCAGCTCCTGACCAATTTGCAAACGATTTTCAGGAAATACAGGAGACATTTTCATTGCTTGCACATCTGTATTGACAATCCAGAACTCCACACCCTTCATTGCACTCTCTATCATGCGGTTGACTGCATTGGACCCACCACCTCCAACACCAATGACCTTGATCTTAGCTTCATTGTAATTATTTGGACTAGATTCATGTCCTAAGCTGTCAGTAGCAGTTCCACTTGAATTATCCTTCCTTGGGGTGGTTACCATGTTGTTGCCCTCACCTCTAAGCATTGATATCTCAGGATGCAGATCCAGAAAAGGGTCTCTGTTGGGATAAGGACTGACACTATGAGACTTGGCTGAACATTTAAAATAAGAAAGATTTGCCTTTTGAGTAGCACCCAGAAACCTATTCTTATCATCGGAAATTTTAAGAGATCCAACTCTTCCAAGGTGATTCTCCACTGACACTCTCCCTCCAAGAACAGTTAACATCCCCATTGGGTTTCTAGTATCAGAAGGTGTACAATACGGCGACACACATGCTGCCATCTTAAATTGGGTTGATGTATAACTGCAAGTTTTAAACACCAGTCTTACACCAAGAAACTCACTTGCGGTACCTGTTTAGCAAAACACGATACAATTAAAAACAGGTGCCCATGAATGTTAGAAAACATATAGCTATATAGCACTCCACTGAAAAGGCAAATTAACAAAAACATCACAGCAATTAACATAAGCATAAAGGGTATCTCTACATGGCAATTTCAGGTAAAATTCAGGAACTTAGACAATGCTTGGCTAATTCAGCAATACAATACATAACAAGCTTCCCAATATTTTTTTTTAAAAAAGAAAAAAAACTTGATTACTAAACCAAACCCAACTATTACTACAAAATGCAAACTAAAAAACAACATAAACCCAGCTCAATTGCACTGAAACACAAACAGGAAAAAAAATTAGCAAGAGAACGACTAACAGATCATGAAAAGCAGTTCAAAGAATGCAAAAAGAGAGAGACCTGAAAGAGTTGCCGAGCAACAAAGAGCAGATTAATTCAATTCCCTTCGAGCATTTGGGTGCTTGCTAAAGTGTAGAGTGGAAGTGGGTTTTTGTTTGTTTTGGAGATACAGCATAAAATGAAAATGAAAATAAAAGTGAAAACTTTTGGGGGCTATCTGGCTTAAAACTCGGCAATGTGAGCTATATAGTCTGTAACTACATAATACCCCTTTATTTATTTATTTATTTTAATTTATCAAGAATCAAAGAAAAATCATGTGAATAGAGAACAAAGGATTTGCTTTATAGGAAGAAAGTAGGATGGTGAATTAACACCAAGCACAGGATATGTGGGGCTCACAGTGAGACCAACAAGAAATAGACATGGACACAGACCCTCTTCTCTTCTCTTCTCTTTTTCTTTTGGGTTTTGTTTTTGTCTTTGGGTCAAGAATCTTCAAAACCCTTATTGCTGCTATTAGACTAGGGTTTAAGTGATGGGTTCCGTTCCTCTTGCAGTTGCAAGCCCCCCACTCCCTCAGTTCTTGAGCTTGCTGGCTGGGTCTAGCCCAAGCCATTGGTGCACCTTCTATTTTTTTCTTATTTTTTAAAAAATATAAACGGCTTGTCGTTTTAACAATGCCAACAATCCAATCCATTCAAATCCGATCCAATCCCATTTTCGAGAACTTACCAGAAAAGAAAACTTCTGTGCTCTGATTCGGCACGGCACGTCCCTTGCTTCCGCCAACAGCCGGCACAACCGCCGTTTGAGCAAATGACAAAATTGTCCCTTCAAGAATAAAAGCAAAAGGCATTTAAACAGAGGCAATTTTGGGCATTAGATCTTAAAAAATAAAAGAAACAAATAAAAATGGCCTCCAAATTGTTAGCGTCGGCAGCGGAGAATATAGGGGCGGCGGTGCGACGCCAGGCATTAACGTTAACAGATGCAGCGGCTTCTAGAATACGCCATCTCTTGCAACAGCGACAAAGGCCTTACCTGAAACTCGGCGTCAAAGCTCGCGGCTGTAATGGCTTATCGTACACCCTCAATTACGCTGGTAAGAGAGTAGATCACGTTTAATTAATAAATCAGATTCATATTGATTTGAATTTTTGGGATTGCTTCTTTGAATTTCAATCTTAATGATATCTATCGCAATTGGAATTCGAAATTCATTTCCTATTATTTTGCTTTCATTTTGTTTTAATAACAGATGAGAAGGGGAAATTTGATGAATTGGTTGAGGAAAGAGGCGTAAAGATATTGATTGATCCTAAAGCTCTGATGCATGTTATTGGAACAAAGATGGATTTTGTTGATGATAAACTAAGGTATTTTTTCTCTGTTAATTTTATCCACAATTAGGTTACGTGATCACATGTTTGCCTGCATTTTTGTGCATGTTTTCCCTCAGCTTTGCTGTCATTCTAAACTCTCCGGCATCACCTTTTAATTAGCCATCACCAACTTTCGCCTCGCCGTTTTGTGTGTCATAGCATTATTAGTAGCATTTATGCTGTCTGTTACCCCCTTTCCGCTTGTTATGCATCTTCACGTCTATCATTGCTTACATTATCCTGTTGGCCATGCACAACTGCTCTTTGACATGCCAATTGACAAGAACTAGTGCTCTTTTTTTGAGCTTCAGTTCAATTCCCTGTTGAGGCAATATCTTTATTTGTTGTTAGATTGCTCCACTGTAGATAAAATTTGGCAAATCTCAAAAGAGTCCCTTGCCATGACTTCCTTCAGTGATCTTGGAGCCTTCGCCATTCAGTGGTGGAACATGTGATAAATGGATAAACCTATTTGCCATAAATGTTTCTCCATTACCACTTGTTCATTTTGCTTTATGTTGCTTTCCAGGCATGCTTTATGTGCATAGTATTTTAGATTTTAATCATAAAGCTTTGGCTACTAAAATTTGTGTTTTCTCTCAATTTCATTTAATTTCCTTGGCAGGTCTGAGTTTGTATTTATTAATCCAAACTCTGAAGGACAATGCGGTTGTGGTGAATCTTTCATGACAACAACGAGTTCCAGGGCTGCCAAGCAGGGCAGCAACAGATAAATAAGACTGGTTTATGAATCAAGACTTTATAACCAATTGTTTCTTCTGCTCTCCATATGCTAACAACATCTGGTGAAAGATCATTTTAGGAAGGGAATGAAATTTGAAGTTATTTCCGAAAGATGAAGCTGATTGTTTTTGTCAGTCCCTGTGTATTGCTCAACATGGATTACTACTGTAATCTCAATTTGGTTGTCCTGAATGTTTGTACTGGGACATCTTTGTGCTGCTAATATGTAGAAATAAGTGAACAATATTGTTCTTGGAGAAAATCTTCAATTATTCATGCTTTTAATTGTGTAAGATTGTCTCGTAGCTAGTTCCTGTTTTGTCCTCATAGTTAACTTGTTCATGCTTAATTGAGCAACATCTGTTTCAGAGTTCCATTGGTCTTATAAATGTGAGAGTTTACCTTGATCACATGTCTACTCTGGCTGCTAAAGCATTTGACATGATTAGAAAGAAGCAAATTAAGGTATTTTGCTGACGAAACCCCAATCATCCTTTTCTAGATATTCAATAACATTTGCATTAGAGATCTTGCTTCTTCTTAGTTACTCTCTCTTTATAGTTATATGATGTTAAGAAAAGATCTTTTGCAGCACTAGAGATTTCTTGTAAAAATACTAGCCCTGAAGTTGTGTAAATCAGAAATTTATTAACAAATGTGAAGTAAGATCAAACATTATATCTCAATTTTTTATACTTCTATCTAGATAAATTCTAAAATTGAAATTAATAAGAAAACTCTTTAACCTCAATTCATAAAAACTCTAAAAACGAAATTAAGGTGAATAAGTTTTTACTTCGAATTAGTGAACACTGGATTCATTAGTTAAAATTGTTTAATTTTGCAATTAAAATTTCATATCATATGATAGGAAAACTTGATTTATTGGTTAAAATTTTTAATTTAGGGACTGAAATTTTATGTTATATTGTTAAAATCAGGTTCAAATTCATATGAGTGAGTTCTTATTTATCAGCTAAAAAGACTTTGAATGATATCCAGAGACTCGAGTTGAAAATCTATTCTTCCCCATATTACATTAAACATAGGCAAAATAAATAAATCCTAACCTAAATGTCAAAATAATAATGAAACGAAAAAGTTATTATGACTTCTATAGCCTACTTTAAGAACAGGAGACTGCCAAGTCCTTGGTGGTTGAAACTGGCAAATTAGTGGATTATCACACCCGTGGGAATGCGTTTCTCACACGTGTGGAAGACACACAGACCAGAACATCAACCTCTCAAGCATGCCAATTAGACTTGACAACATCAACAATAATAATCAATACGTTCTCCACGCACAATTGCTTCAGCCATTGCTCGATCGGATTATTTTTATTATTATATTTTTCTCTTAACCTCTTCTAACGATCATGATCGTCTGACGGTAAGTGGCCACCCTCAGCTTCTTCTTCTCACTGAATTGTCTTTTCTCTTTTAGCGGTTTTTTTTTGGAATTTTCTGGTGTTTGATAGTCTTTGTTTCGGTTTCTGTTTATAGTTCTGTTAATGTTGGTGTAAATAGATAAAATTTAACCTGTAAATGTGCAAGAATTCCATTTAATTTATTAGTCAATTCTCATGTTTGATAGGGTTTATAGTTGCTGAAATTCAATTCTAGCTATGAAATTTGATCTGGATTTATGCTAAAATTATTGACAGATGGCTCTAATTTCTCTATTGTTTTCAAAGATTTAAGCTTTAGGGCGTGGGTTGGGTTTGAACCTTTTTTTCTCTTTTTGGGTATTGCAGATGATGCCTTGGGGTTTTTCAGTGTTCAGTTTTTGATTGAGTAGCAGTTTCTTTGTGTTTTTGGTTTGGTGCTTGGTCTGCTCTTTTGGGTATATGGAGAACCTCCCTGTTGAAGTCATAGGGAATATATTATCTCGTCTCAAGGCTGCTAGAGATGTAGTCATTGCTTCCACCACTTGCAAGAAATGGCGTGAAGCTTGGCGCATTCACCTCCACACTCTTTCCTTTAACTCCAATGATTGGTCTGTCTACCGTGAGCTTACCACTAGCAGATTGGAAATCCTCATCACTCAAACCATATTCCAGACAACCGGACTTCAGAACTTGTTGATTTTCATGGATGATGCCGATGAGTTCTCTGCTGCTCCTGTCATTGCCTGGCTTATGTACACGAAGGACACGCTCCGAGAGTTGTATTATAATGTGAGGACCAATCCAAATATTAGTATCATTGAGAAATGTGGTCGCCATAAGTTGGAAGTATTGGCATTAACCCACAATTCTATTATGGGTGTTGAACCTAGTTATCAGAAATTTCCTTGCTTGAAATCACTTGCTTTGAGCTATGTTAGTATATCGGCTTTGGATTTGAGCCTTTTGCTGACTGCTTGTCCTAAAATACATACTTTGACCCTTATTAATCCTGATATTGCCATGTCTGATGCTCAGGCAACTATGGAACTGACAAGTTCCTCGCTGAAGGATTTTTATGTTGAATCAATTAGTTTGGATAAGTTTATACTGGAGGCTGATAGTCTTGAGAAGTTGCATTTAAAAGATTGCACTCTCGAGCTTTTTGAACTAATTGGCAAGGGGTCATTGCGGGTTTTGAAGATTGATGATGTTAGTGTCCTACATCTTGATATTGGAGAGAGTACATCTAATCTTGAGGTTGTGGATGTTAGTAACTTCACCATCACGGGGCCAAAGTTCTACAATATGATCTCAAAATCATCAAAGTTGACGAGGCTTCGGTTGTGGGGTGTGGCATTTGATGATGAAGATGAGGTTGTAGACTTGGACACTATGCCTGTTTGCTTTCCTCAGTTAATGCATTTATCCTTGAATTATGATTTGAGAGATGATGTGCCTCATTATGGGTTGCACGGATCCTATCAGTTCAACAATGTTGTCATGTTAGAGTTGGGTTGGTCAGTACTTAACGATCTCTTTACAGACTGGGTTGCAGGGCTTCTAGCCAGGTGCCCCAATTTGAGGAAATTGGTTATATATGGGGTTGTTTCAGATGTAAAAACCCATGAGGAACGCCTGACTTTAGCCAACTTCACAGTGTCCATTGTTCGGCTCATGAGAAAATATACGCATATAGAAATTCAGTTTGAATACGAGTAGAAGTTTTGCAAAGTGCAACAATGCAAGGTTTGATTTTGTACCAGAAATCCATAAGGAATACTTTTAATGAAAATGCATTACTCCATTTTTTGCACTTCTTAAATTTCAAACCATAATTTTATTTTAAAGATACGTGTAGGAATTTTGAGAAAGTATAGACTTGTGATTCTCTGTTGTGATTTCTGGTTTTTGGCTGTACAATGGATCTTCCTGAGCATCTTGCATCTGCTAGCCTTGCAAAACAGAGGACGGATCATCTGTATGTAGTTAACTATCCATTGCAAAATTGAGGATTATGTTTATGAAAGAATCATATTTAAAATTTTGTTGATTGGTTTAAACAAGAAACAGGTCACTACAGAAGGAATAAGCCTCTCTTTACTGCAGAAATCAATTAAGATCTGTGTGCTTGGTGTTGGTTTTAGCGGTTGAAGTTTCTGCAAGTATAACAGCTAATCTCATTAGGCCTTCTTAAGAGAATGGCATGTCAAAGTCCCAACAGGCTTCTTTACTTGCTAGTAATTGACTGCCATCTCTGTGACCAACTTTCTGGTACTGGAACGGAAATTCAGATATTAATCAGTTCAAAATGAGGCAATGAGACGAACAGAGAATTGGCAACAAAAAGAAAGGGAAAATTGTTGATGAAATTTTCAGTTGGAAATAGCAAATACATAGAAAAAACTTGGAATCATGTCCTTTATATGAACTAACATCAGCATGCAGAGAAACTACACTTATAATGTATCTGATAATCTGCAAACGATCTTTTTCCTGGTCTCAGAAACATAAAGATCTCTACTCCTTCGCATACTAGGCTGGCACAAACAGGACTTCCATGCTCATCTTCAATTAAAATAAGAGTAACTATTCGTATTGCAATGAATCCACCACAATAAACCTCATTCAAAGCAAGCTAAGAATGGGGTTTAGTCATGTTTGTGATCATATATGTTTACAGTCAATTTGAAGTGCTGAAGTTCTATAGATTCTATAACTTTTGGTGAAGCATTTGGGGTGAAATAAGGATCTTAACTCTAGAACTGTTGGAACTTAGAGCATGTCAAGATTCTCCGGCCAAATGCCTCCAAGATTGGTTCGCCTCACCATTCTTGAACCAAAAGTTGTCCACATCTAGCAACTCCTATCCCCAACAAGGGGCCTGCATTGTATCCATGAAATGTTATTGCAACAGCTAAAACGGCTTTGGCTGTGATACATGAAATGATAAGTGAATGTATATGTACACATGTGATATGGTCTAAGTACAGATCTTATACCTTTGGAGTTGTACTTGCCCTATGTTGATCTTTTCTTGAATTGCCATGAACAACAACCTTGATTAGTTCCCATCTTGTAAACATGCTTTGAGAGGAAAAATCTAGCTCTGATAACATTTCTTCTACACAGCATTTTAGTTTTCAGTTGGTGTGTTCAGAGTATGAATGAAAGGTGATGGCAGATTGAGCTTATATAGGCATGAGAGAACTAAATTTGGTATCAGCTCTGGATTTGAAAAAATCCTTTCAAGATTTCAATATAATTAGGATTCCAACTTTGGTATTGAAAAGGTTTATTTATTTAAATTAATATTTCTTTATATTGAATTTATTAATTTTTTTAAAAATACTTGAAATATTTTATAATATAATTTTATTGTGTTTAATTATATTATTTTTAATATTTGGGATTCATAAATATGCATTTTTTTTTCAAAATTTTTACATGATATTATTGCCATATATATAAATCATTTTTTGTATTTGTATTTGCCGTTATTGCTACATATAAGAAAAAATCATTTTTCATAAATTCGTGTTAAGATTGTGAAATCATCTACCAACATTGCTGAATATAAGAAAAGTTATAAATCCTTGAGATTTTTTTATAAAAAGCTAATTTCGAGATTTCATAATATAAATTTATAATTTAGTAAATAAAAAGATTTTGTAATTTTAGAATCGTATCAACCAACATTGCCGAATATAAGAAAAGTTATAAAACTTCAGATTTTCTTATTAAAAAAAGCTGATATTGAGATTTCAAAATATGAATTTGAAAATTAATGAATAAAAATATATAAAAAAAAAACTTTTCTTATCAAATTTTTAAATTTTATTTCAATTAAATATTATATATCATTTTTCAAATGTATCAAGTACAAAAAGATTTATGAATAATACCATTATCTCCTATTATATAAGTCAATCTTGATTAGAAAAAAAAAAGCTCATATGTCATTATGAAAATTATAAATTTGTATTTGCAAAATAAACTAAATTTTAAAATTCTTAAAAGATATTGAAATTTTAAGTTATTTATAACTGTCCTGAGAGACAAAAAAATGTTATTTTTCATAAAACTGCATAAGCTAAATAAAAAATTTTAAAATTTTAAAAAATTTTATATGCAATAATATTACCAAATATAAAAAATATATAAAAAAAAAGATAAAAACTTAAAAAATCTATCATAAGTTCTTATTAGTCAAATAGAAATATTTATAAAAATGCATCTTGCTATGGTATATAAACGGAATAAAAATCGTTAGATAAGTTCTTATTTAATTATATGCTCTTTCAATGGTACAAATGTTTGTATCTATACAAAATTAAAATTTTTGGATTAACTTTTGTTTAATTACAATTATTAATTATTTTTATACATCAATATCTGTAAAATATCAATCACTATAATTAAATAAATATTAATCTAACAGTTTTAATTCTTAATTATAATAGCTGATTAATTTTGATGTTATGATGAAATGCGTAGTTTCACCCTAAACTTTACACGATTAACCTTTAACATTCTTTTAACTTCTATTGTTGTTTATTCGACATTTAAATTTTTATTTTGAACCTACTTAACCACTGCAATACATAAAATTGGCAGTGTATTTATAAATTAATGCTGATATTAATAAAAAAAACTTATATAGATAAAAATAATGTTTAATTAAAAGAGAAAATATAGCCTAAAACAAAAAAATTTTCTATTTATTTTATACGAATTTTATTTTTATTTTTTTATTACTAAACCTGATTTTTAGCATTTTATGTGTAAGAAAGATTCATGTTTAAAAATGTTTTGATTGGTTTAAACAAGAAACAGGTGACTACAGAAGGAAACAAAGCATCTCTTTACTCCAGAAATCGTTTAAGATCTGTGTGCTTGATGTTAACTTTAGCTGTTAAATGTTCTGCAAATATAACAGGTTATCTCATTTAAGTTCTTCTCAAGAGAACGGCATGTCAAAAGTCCTAACAGGCTTTCTTTAGTTGCTTGCTAGTAATTGATACCAACTTTCCGGTATTGGAACAGAATTTCAGATATTAATCAGTTCAAAATGAGGCAACGAGACGAACAGTGTAATGGCAACAAAAGGAAACGGAAAACTATTGATGAAATTTCCTGTTGGAATTCGCAAATACAAAGAAAAGAAAAAACTTGGAATGAAGTCCTGCATATGAACAAACATTGACATGCAGAGAAACTACACTTCCAATGTATCTGATGATCTACAAACGATCTCTTTCCTGGTCTCAGAAACATAAAGATCTCTACTCCTTTGCATACTGGGCTGGCACAAAACAGGACTTATATATACACACACCAAGAGGGACAAGTAAAATTGCGAAAATATTTTCATTTATTATTATATAAAAATTAAATAATTTGGTCATTTTCTAATAAAAGTAAAATTAAATTAATTAAAATATAATTTTAATTTGATTAAAAGTCTATTTTCTATTTTAATTAGGTTAACTTCTATTTTATTTTTAATAAAAATTGAATTAGCTAAAATATAATTCTAATTTAATTGAAAGTATGTTTCATATTTTAATTAGATTAACTTCTATTTTATCTCTAATAAAAATTCTAATTTAATTGAAAGTATATTTTATATTCCAATTAGGTTAACTTTTATTTTATCTCTAATAAAAATTAAATTAATGAACATATAATTCTAATTTAATTGAAAGTATGTTTTCTATTTTAATTATGTTAAAAATATATATTTTCTGTTTTAATTATGGCTACTGATATTTTATCTAATATAAATCAAATTAGATAACATAATTTGATAATTCTTATTATATTAAATTAATAAGTAAATAATTAAAATCAAAATTAATAAATTTTATGAAAATAGAAAAAGTATAATTTATTTCAAAAGTAGATATTTTTATAAATTAACTATTAATGAATAGAAGATAGAGTATATAATTTGTTTTAAAGTATATTTTCTATAAGAAAAGTAGTATATTATCGTTTTTAGATATTCTTATAAAATTTAACAAAAAAGAATTAAAATTAAATTAATTAATATTTATCATTTAATTATTAGTTGAACTTTAAAATTACATCAAATTAATTTTGTGTAAATAAGAGTATTAATATTAAAAATATTGAATAAATAAAGTGCCATAGCTCAAATAAAAAATTTACTAAAATTGAAATAAATTATAAGTTTAATGGAGTTGTAATATTTAAATTGTTATATAAAGAAATATAATTTTTATTATTTTAAATTTTTTATTATCTTACGATTAATTTTGACCATTGTATTTTTTTTATATGAAATCAGTTTTAGAGTTGCGAAAAATTAATTATAAAAAATATTGAAATAATATCATATAATTATTTAAATAGATAAGTTATAAAAATTGTAATGAATTATAACTATTTTAAGTTAATATCAAATTGTTACATAAATAAATAACACTATTATTATTTTTAAAATTTTTATTTAATAATAATAATAATAATATATTTATTTATTTATTTATTATATATCACGAGTCAAATAATTTTTTTGTTCACGTATGAAACACATAGTTGTTTACTAGTATGTGTATATATATATATATATATATATATTCATTTTTCATATTTACATCTACCATTATTGCTATATATAAGAAAAAAATTCATAAATTCACATCTATCAACGTTGCTAAATAAAAAAAAAAGTTGTAAATCTTTGAGATTTTCTTAGAAGAAGCTAATTCTAAGATATCATGACATAGATTTATAAGTTAATGAATAAAATACATGATACCCTATATCAGTATCTTATTCTAATAAGGGTTATAATCCCTAAAAA
>CATIWM010568927.1:0-18055 GCA_949671775.1 Mallotus repandus
GTGATAACTCCAATGTACTTGCATGATTTACAATGGTTAATCCTCCTCTTAAGTCCTCCGATGCCCACAAGGCTAGAAACCTCGTAGAGTGATTATAATGTTGAAAGCTGCATCTGAAGCTTGCTATCATCCAACTCTTTGGGTTACAATAATCCTGATTATCAATTGTCACTATATATGTATGATCCTGAATTGATGCATCGTTTTCATGTTTAAAAAAGAGTTGATTAATTTTGCACTTTGCAACAAGGGTGAGTGATTTTATTGTCAAATGATACAAACAAAAGTCATCCACTCCTACAAAAGAAAATTTGTTTACAAAAGAACATCATCCAAATCCAGACTTCCAATTGATGGAAGGGACTCAGCTCTGCACTAACATCATCCTCTCCCGCGGCAAAGATCATTTGAGAAGAATGTCAAGCTTCTCATTTAAGCCAAACCAACAAGTTTCTCGCTAAGCTCCCATACTTTACGAGCCTTGTCAGCATCACTAGCTTCTTGAGACAACTGGTTCTCAAATGAAGCTGAGTCTTTGTTCCAGCTCCAGTATACACCTGATTTCGTCAAGCTTGGATCACTGACAACCTGAATCGAGAAAGAAGAAATCACCTTGTTCAATAATTTGCAAGAAATGAAAGCAAATGCATTCTTTTGATATATGTATGCCACCCCTTTTACCTGAGCAAGTCTTTTTCCAGCTTCTTCTTCAGAGACAAAGCCCTTGGTGATGTACTTTTGGAAAGGAGGGAATAGAGCCCTGAACAAAGGAATGTGCTCCCTAAACAACCCTGTTGTGGCAATGCAGCCAGGATAAAGGGAAGCGAATGTGATGCCAGTTTCTTCATGGTAACGCCTGTGGAATTCTTGCATAGTGAGCATGTTGCAGACTTTGCTGTCCTTGTATGCTTTAGCTCCATCAAAGTTGCCACCATCAATCATCGCTGAGCTGTTTAGCCCATTCAAGCCTCCTGCAAGTCCCCTCATGTCTCCAAGATTGGCCTTGGGAGGTACATTGCCAGCCAATGTGTTTGTGTTCCCTAAAAATTTCATTGAAACAGCACTATATTTAGCCAATAAAATACATCATATAGTGAAATGTATCAGAAATGATAAGGAAGGTATTATACCAGTAATTGAACCAACAATAATGAGCCTCTTTGTTGGGTAATCAGATTTGTTAAGATCCTCAAGCAACAACCGCGAAAGGAGGAAGTGACCAAGATGGTTAGTTCCAACACTAAGTTCAAATCCCTCAGCAGTGAAAGTAGGCTCTTTTGCAGTTGGCTGGTAAACAGCAGCATTGCAGACAAGCACATCAAGAGGCCTTCCAGATTGCCTGAAGTTATCGACGAATTGGCGCACACTCTCAAGGGAAGCAAGATCCAAATGCATAATGGTGTAGTTTTCCTTGGAAATTCCAGCTGATTTAGCAGCTACTTCTGCTTTAAGGAAGTCCCTGCAGGCCATGATTATGTGCCATTTTCCAGTTTCAGCCAATGCCTTGACTGTAGCTAGACCCAATCCTGAAGAGGCCCCGGTGACTATAACACATCCCTTTCTTAGAGTTTTCTTGCCTTCTGGGGTTGCCCGAGTAATTGCTGGACTAGCTGTTGCTGTTGTCTGGGCTCTCACTGCTCCAACTCTTTGGCTGGATTCCCACTGCCAATCAATACAAAAGAATATCTTAAAAAAATAATAATAATTCATATCATGCTAAATGAGCTAATTAATATGGATCAAAATTTGGGACAAACAGCATTTTCTCTAAGAACTGAGATTAATGTCATACAGTTGATGCATATTTTAAGCAAGAAACCAATTTTTTTAGTATTATAGGAAGGTGTGATGATTTAAACACCGACCAATGAACTGCACAATAAGGATAACCTCCTTATATAAATCAGGTAAAAATTAACTCTATGAATTAACGGGAAAAATTCTGCACCTCATGATACTTTAAAGAAGTGACCACTACACCATTCTCACTAGCTAAGCGAGAAACCAATTAATTGTGACTTGTGCATACTAAGAATGAATTCAAGAAGTTCAAGAATTATAACAGAACCATGTAGAAGTAGTCATTACCTTGCACCTCAATGCAGAAGAACTGAAGTCAGCTTTAAGATGATCAGCCAGTGAAACTCCAAACAAACTTGAATCCTTAAAAGATGCACTAGATTTTCCCTGCACAAAAAATTTAAACAGCAACAACCCAAATCAACATCCACATGTTTCTTTGATCCAAAATTTAAAAAAAAAAATCATCAAAAAGCCAGTCAAGAAAATTTAGTAGCAGCAAACCTCTTTGGGGACAACAAAAGCAGAGGAAACCAAAGAAGCAGCCATATCCAATGAAGCTTAGAGTAGTACTGTAGTAAGTGAAGCTGAGGTTTGCAGTGAGTTCTTGAAAAAGATACCAAGTCACATGCATGAATATATAGTAGTAAGGCTAGTGTCTGCATCGGACCCAAAAAGATGTGCCTACATCATAAGGGTAATGTTTAGGATAAGATAAATAAAAGTACATGTGTGCCACATCAGTTGGAAGCAGCCAATGAGAGGTTGAGAATTAGATTTCATAAGGTGAATTAAATGCATTGGCGATAGATTGATTAAATTTTGATTTTTGTAAAGGGGAAAATCATAGTGTAAGGGATATTTTGGTCCGACTCCCAAAAAGCTCCACTCCAAAGTGTTATGGGCTAAGTACATGGAAAAATGTTGAAAAAGACAGGGAAATGGCAGGAGAGGTTTTGGATTATGGATTATTCATTTTACCAATTAAGTCACTTTTAGCAGATTTTATTTGTCCTTTTGTTTCCTCTTTGTTTTTTTATGCTATACTTGCATCCTTGCATATTAAATTTAAAATAAGTTAAAATTACCAAATTTACAAAATCAAAAACTAATAAGACCTTACATTTTAAATTTCATTAGTTTATAGAAAATATACCTTATTCCCCAGAAGTGAATTGTCATCTATCCTTAAGTAGAAATGGCAATTTAAAATGCATCCGCCCTTTGAGTATAGTCTGATGTTGTGATCACTCTCAAAGCAACTCCAAGGGCCAAAAAAGCTCTTGCAACAGGAACAAAATCCCAAAAAATAATAATAATAATAAATTAAGTATTCTGGTGAAGGCTATTCCACTGTAAGCTGAACACAGCCCCCTCTATGAATCACTCCATAGCTAAAAGAACACAAGATTGAACAAGATCATTGAGCGAATGAATGTAAAAGAATTTCATTTTAATTCAATAAGCTTTTGCCATGCTCATCATAACTACAATTCCCGACATGCGAAATGCATCGGTTTCTAAATTCAGGGTGTATTTTTTTTCTTTTTTTTTTCTCCTGGGTTTAACAAATCTATAACTTTTTTTTCAATGCTTGATCGAACTGGAAATCCATCTGCACTCACAAGCACGAAGAAAGAACTGAAACTCACTAATATTACACATCTCACCAAATATCTCTGTACACATATAACCAAGAGGGGGAACTTTTCATTGTTAATGGTTTACCAACTCATTTGCCGCACCTTCAGTATCTCTTTATATTCGAACTGGCAATCCAAAATTTTGGAAAGTTCTAATTTCCCCTCGAAGGCCAGCAGTTACTATTACCATGCCGTAGGCTGACATATTTGAGTTCATCCCACTGGCAATATCCACACTTGAACGGGGGCTCCAGGTTCTGGAAGCTAAATTAAGTTTTTCCTCTGGCCATGTTGCTGAAATTCTATCAAAGAAGTAACCATTGGTTGCACTGCAGATAATTCCATTGAGCGGACTATTGGTGCACTCAGATAAAGATTGTGAACCGTTATCACTTATTTCCTCAACAGGTGTAGGAGGATGATTAGCAATGGAGACCTCGTCAAGATGGTTGTCAAGTCCATTCTGTTCTCTGGATAAACTATCTTGTAATCCCCATGCGTCACCCATGCCAGGCCATGGAATGGCCACAGATACATCTTGACAATGGAAATGCTCATATGAACGTGTAACAGTAACACCTTTGCTTCTGCTAGGTCGAGATTCAGCTTCATGTTTCCATACATACACATATGAATCCTCACTAGCAGAGACTACATATTTTCCATTTGCGGTGAGGGAGGCTGAGATCTGGCTATTGGCATTGCGAAAACCTGCCACAGAAGTATCACCAACTTAACATGCGAGAATGATACAATTTTACAGATGCATGTTAGCACACTTGAATTAATTGTTTTTGGCATCCAGCAGAACTAGCACACTACAAGATTATCTTCAAAAATCAACTCTGTTTAAATGTGTTTATCTGGAGAAGGAAAGAATCAGAATATCGAAGACGAAAAAGAACTGTTCAATTTAATTCATTTGACGAGAAATGTTCAATTTAATTCAGTTGTGGAAAACCTTTCAGCTTAACTCTCAAAACAAATATTGAACAATCAAGGAATCAATTCTACGTATTACATTTGGACACTTTTCACCTTCAAAGTCAAACAAACCGAAAACCTTAAGAAAGATTTCAGAAAGCAAAATGGAGTCACTTGCACCTGAGTTGCAAGCATTTTAGTTTTGAAAGTGAAAGACCAAAAAACAAGTTCCATCCATTGTTTTCCAAAACCCAAATATGAAAACTCCAAGCTCATTGTACATCATTATGCATTGCATAATTTGTCCATCACAAATTCAGCATCATCAACACTCCTATAAATGTCAACTTTGTTTTTCTTGTCTCAGATTCTTTCTTAGCCGAGAAAATCAACTCCCAACTTATAGGAGTGCAAATCCAAGGGTTTTCATCAACAGCAACCCTTGTTATAATGATTTCAACTGAGAGCAAGATCAAGCAAAAGAGGGATTTATGTAGTCAACTGCAAATCTTAGATTGAAGTCATTTATTTCTTGATTCCTCAATTTGAACAACAATTCAACACGAATCTAGAGAGCAGCTAGGAACTTTCACTAGATTTAGGGTCCAGAACGATTAACAGAAAGACTAAATTGAGTTCACAATGATGAGCTATTAATTTCAAAAATCATGCTATTCCCTGGCAGATCATATTATAAGCAAAGCAAAAACAGGGAATTGTCTTTCCAACTTTAGTATGTGACAATTTGAATTTCATTTCTTTCCTTTTTCTACTTTCTATTTTCCTATTTCTTAATTTTCCTATTTCTTAATTTTCCTATTTCTTAATTTTCCCTTCTTTATTTGGGAGAAGGGCTCTAGTGGGGCTTTAGTCAATGGTAATGTAGAAAATCGAATTTATTCAAAAATCAAAGTTAAAAGGTAACAAACTTCAGAAAAGTTTGGATCATGAAAGAATAGCTTCTTCACCCTGAAAACCTATGTAAAGGAAAGAGCCTTTTCAACCATCCATAAGATTAGGAAAACCCTTGCTAAAGAACTTCTGCAACTGATTATTTAACATCGAGTGAAAAATGTTTAGTCAGAGACTCAGAATCTCAGAAACAGCTTTCTTCATAAAGGAGAACCTACTAATCATTTACTATTCACTGTGAACTAACAAGAAAAATTTGTTGCTTGGCATATGCTGCTTAGTGATCAATTGGATCTATCTGAAAAATATAGGGAAAAAGCTTGATACTCTGAAGGATCTCATTTCACAGAAAGGCCTAGGCAACTACAAGATGCTACTACATTGGTTATATTGTGATGTGAATAACTTGGGATAAGGAATCTAAATGATTGTAGCTTTTTATGATGAGAAAAATTGTTTTGATTGTTTTGAACTCTGAGTTTTCTTTATAAAATTCAATCTAGCAATTCTATGTGGATGTTTATAATGTACATGGACAACGAATTTGAATGTTTCCAGCAATGGTGTCTATTGCTCTTATCAAATAAAATAAGATGTGCATTCATTATTATTGATTAAGGAAGCATAATATATGAAAGAGAATATATTTGGGCAATGTCTAATTAATTTTAGATATCTAAAATTACTGAGAACAATAATTTTTGACAGCTTTAGAGAAACATAAAACAGCACTCTTATTGAAAAAAACCTATCCAATAAAAAAAAACAATTTGATTTTCATGGTAAAAAAGAAGCTTCCTCTCCTATGTTTCATGAATTGTAGCCCGTAGGCATCTCCCATAGAACAAAACGCTACAATACAATTTGCCATTTTTCATCTCAAGGTACATTTCACCTCACTGTCTGCTCCACAGTGCATCTTTTAAAATAGATTTTGAAAAGTTTTTTTGGTTCCCAATAGTTCTGGTGGGATATTGATAAGTTGACATGCTACTGTCCAATGTAACAATAGAAACATGAAAACCTAATTTAGCACATGCCTTTAAATATGGGAGAACATAAACATCCGTTAACACTTTCATTCCAAATTGAAATTGGGAAAAGAACCAGCAGCGGAAATTCTTAAAGTTCATTCACAGTTTAGAGATTGTAATAAATGCTAGATTTTGCAGTTAACAGTTGGGTATTACGATATGATCAACAAAATCAGATTTCAAAGCAAAGCCTCTCAGTTTTGATTTGGCTCCACATACCTAAAAATAAAAAGAAAAGAAACAAAATGCCAGTATACCTACCTTTGAACTTGTGAACCAGATCAACACCATCAATAACTCGAACTCGAGAATCTGCGGATGTGATGAGAACTTCTGATGAGCTACCCCGTGCAAACTGTTTAATAAAACTGATCAGAAATTTGAAAGGATTACAAAAAGAAGTAGCGCAGATGTAGCACATACAGGGTATGCCTAATGCAATGAAAAACAATGCCAATATAAGCAAGAACAACAATTACAATTTTTCTCTTCAAAAGTCAAATATACATGCTTATGAGCTGAACTACCTGGAATCCAGTGATTTTTTTGAGATGAGCTTTCTTCTTCTTATTCTGCAGATTAATTGGACATTTTTGTTGCAACTTATTCTCTGAAAATGAAAAATAAATAGATTAGAAGAATGTAAGGGACAATATATGCATGTGTAGATGTAAATAGAAAGGTGGGTTGGTTTATCAACTTGTACCAGATGTTCTATATAAATGGCAGCTTCCCTTGTACGAGCCAACAAGTGCACCCTTCAAAGCCCATGAAAATTTATTAAGCTACAAATAAAATCTTTCACATGTATTAGACAGAAGATAAACATATTATTAATTGCCACCCACCTGGCCATCTGGAGTATAGCAAGCAGCAGTGACCATTTCATGCAGATCATTCCAGTCAACAACTTGACGATCAGGAATGCTCCATATGCGAACCTTTGCATCTAGGGACCCACTGATAAAGTATCTATCGTCAACTGGATTAAACTGGATGCAAGTTACTGTGCCAAGGCAAATCCAAACAAAAAAAGTGTAACAAGCAAAGAAACTAAATCAGATTGATAAAAGGAACGAAAAGACCGGGAAAAAAATGAGTACAAGAAAATCCACACTAAAGAAACAAAGTGGAAAAAATTATTGCACTAACACATTGAATATATTCACAATTTATATTTGGCAATCAATGGTAAGCCTTTAGTTCATGAATACTTCAATAAAAAGGACTGCATTTTGTAAAAAGCGGAAAACTATAACAGCAACTTTAATTTAACTCTGATGAAGTTACAAGCCGAGAGATGAGAAGGGAACCATTAGATGACACGGGTTGAATGTACTTACCATAATCACTGTGTGAGAATATTTTCAAACAAGTCTTGCTAGACAATTGCCATAAGCGCACAGTTTTGTCCATTGAAGAAGAAAGCAAATGCTGTGGAAAACCAGAAAGCAGAATCATCAGGATGTTAGATAAAAATACACTAATTACAGAAAGAAATATCCTTAAAATATTCTATAAAGATACTGGATACACTATTAGTTAATCTGCAATTCTCAAAGACTTTGCTAAACTTATGCACATATCTTCAGTTCCAATATTAGTCAACCAACACTGAAAAAGAATGAACATCATATAATCTCCCTCCAGGCTTTTGAAAAGTATCAGCATCCTACCTCTCATCAAATTTCTTGTCCACTCGCTCTAAGATTTAAAAGATAAAATAAATTGTATTCACAATTAAATAGTACTTTATTATTATGCAAGGTAAAGGAAATTCATTTTCATATATAATTATTAAAATCATCACAACTTCCCATTCCATAATATCACCCTACTTTGTAACCATATCAAGCATCATCCACAAGATTGGTTTTCTTCTTTGTAACCATATCTACGCACTCCTTGTACTTACGAAAAATATTGTTTCACTGAATTCATTTCTGCATTTCCAAGTTTAAGCATTTCCATTTCCATGCCAAACAGCCCCAAGCCTTTCCACTCAGCTGCCCTTACCCAACTTAAGACACATTCCACCAATTGATATAGAAACGGGAGATGCCAGTGACTTAATCATATATTATACAAGTCTGTGTAATAACAATACTTTCATCCTTTACTTGAAGACCATAGCTCAGAAAATTATGCATTTAACTATTGAACTTGGATTCACAAACAGCAAGATCTGCCCCAGCTTTCCATGATTCAAGGTGCCCCTCTCCGGCAACTTAAGACTGCCACATGATCCACACAAGAAATATTCTCAATAAACATAGTGCCCCATATGGAACCAGATTTGGCCTCCCATTACATTACTGTTATTTTGGAACTACACGGTTTGAATTAAATTTTACACCCTACCAGCATCTTCTAGTTTCATGCCTTCATTCTAGCTTCCTAAATTTGAAAAACTATTTACTAAAGAGTGTTTCATCCAATATATACTTCTTATCTTACCTATTTGAATAGGAATCACCTATAAGGGAATAGAGACAGATAAACTCACAGTAGTAGCAGCCATCAAGATGACCTGATTCAATCCATTACCTTTACACTATTTTCAACACAAATACATTTTACAACTTATTTAAAACCCTCCACACAGCCCCATAAGTGTATTTATTCTTCCAGTCATGTGTTAAAGAAAAAAAAATAAAGAGTCTTCTCCTTTGGTGGGTGGAGGAGAATCAACTGTCTAAAATGGCACAAGTAATAACCAGGAATATATTCAGAAGAAAAAGATATCCAACTGAAGATTGGTGGCAGAACCAAGCAAAAGCCTAAGCATTTAGAGTGATCGGAAGCTGCTCAACCATTCATTCAATGCTAACACGGTAACACCCTTTCAAAGAAATTCAAATCTAAATATTGCCCTGCTAAGTTATGGAGTCTAACCAAAAATCCGAGGCTGTCAGAATAGTTCCAAAGTCCAAGTAATGCTATCGATATAATAATGCTAGTTTTGCAGTTCCTGATGCTTAACTTTAAATTAGCTGTATGAAATTCCAATTTCGAGAGAAGTAAAATCTTATAACTATGCATCTAATGTAAGTCTTCTAGCCACCTACATAAATTAACAGCATGCTGAGTCCCTGTAAGCTTAAGGATTTTATTTGCCCTGTAGTTCCTGATAGGATGCAGATACCAGACAAAACTTAGTCATGCCAGCATGGCCATATTTCCTTTTATTGCCTCTCCTGCTAGTCATCTCTGCTATGGTCCATGTAACAATGTTATGCCACAAAGTTTAAGGAATTTTATGTTATTTTATTTCCCAGGCTCTTGACAGAGATGAAAGATTGTCTGAAGGAGACTTTTTTGGCATATCTAAGGGATGCACAGATGCATTTAGCAGAATCCGCCTTTGCAGATACTGTGGAATTAGAGTAGTGTTTGTGCCTTTTTTATTTTTTCTTCAGGTTTCAATAGGAGTTATTTCGATTTTAATGTCATTCGAGAGCTATTTTATTTTATTAAGAGATTTTTGCTTCAGATTCTTCATCCCCATTCTTACCAAGAGGTTGCCTTATCATCCTCCTTGTGCGTCGTTTTAGATCCAGATGCACTGATGCCTAGCACTAAATTGTCACACAATTTCTCGTTCTGGCAAAGAACAACAATTTTATATAAACAACAGTTATTAGACCATATGTGGTTCACCAAGACAGGCAAATGACACCTACAGAAAGGATAGTTGACAGTCATACCAATCTACGAGTATGGAAAGATTGTCCAATGTGTTGTTTAAAAAAAAAAAAACAATTATGAAAGGATTAAAAAAAAACCCAATCTCTCTATATCTAGATATCTACCCAAAAAAAAAAACTTGGAAACAGATATACTTCCCCTGAGCTGAAATTCATGGATAGAGGAAATTTATCTAAATGGATCAAATATAATCAATAAAATAAATAAACAAACGTTATGAAAAAAAAATGTGAATAGAAATGACAGAATCAATTTAAGAAGAACATGATTCCATGATTATGCTCTGCAGTGGAAAAGAATAGTAACTAACCTGAGACTTGGACCATGAAAGGTCAAGTACATCATCTACATGTCCTTGGAATGAACAGATTGGTTTATCTGTAAGTGCAAACACAGTTTCTGGCACAAAAATATAATCCAAGCTCAATGATTTTCTACCTATAGATGACCTCCCTCTCCTTTTCTTCTCGTGATGACCTTCTGCTGGCGACAATATAGAAGGTTCAGGTGATCCATTTGCCGTCAACAAAAAGTTAAAATTCCCGTCCTCTGGTTTATCAATCAATAATTCTCCTTTCCTCTCAGTCTCAATAACTTGCCAAATATGAATCACACCATCCTCACCTGCACTTGCTAGATACCTCCCATCTAAACTAAATTTAATGCACCAGATAGATCCATTATGTGCCTGTATCTCCTGGCTCTTATAAAGAGCACTTAACTCTTTGAACGACTTCCCATATTGTCTTACCCTCACTCTCTCAGGCCCATGAAACGATGTATCCTGGCTATCATCTGTAGCTGAACTTGACCTCCTTCCTCCTTTCTCAGACCCAGTATCCTTCTCATCGCTACTTCTTCTCTCTTTATTACCCTTTACACTACTTGCCACACTCCTTATGCTACTAAACCAACTACCCTTCTTTTTTAACTTCGAGACCCCACTTCCATCACCTCCATTATTATTGGAATCAATATTTTCTCGAGTACCGTCCTCTACATGTTGTCTTCTCATCAATTCTTGCACAATGGGCGAATGCCCTACACTCATTTCAAACTCCTCCATTGTCAACAGCCTTCCAGTACCTACTTCTTTCAACTTGTTCAATGTCCCATCTTCCTTTATCTCATTCATCACAAACTCTTTCCCATTATCTAGATTCTTAATAGTACACAGTTGAGTTGGTTCTGCTGATGCTGCTGTTTTAGTAGTAGTAGTAGCAGGATCAGTGGCAGTAGTAGTACCGTCAATCCCACTAAACCCATTGCAATCCAAATCTTCCACAAGCTCTCCTAAACTTGTGCTCGACCAATTACCATTCAAATTACCAATTGAATTCGTGGAAGCAGATCGAATTACATCCATTTTCCTACCATAATATTTACCTGAAGGAGGCTTACTAGGCGAAAGAGCAGTATATTTGGAAGTTTCTTTGCTAGCATCACCATCACCACCAACACCAACAACAGCATTATTGTTATCAACATCAACATTGGAATTACAGTTATTTACATGCATTGAATCATTGGAAAGAATCGGAGGAGAATAAACAGATAATAAAGAAGAAGGCGAACAAGAATTAAAATCACCATCATCCCGATCCAATCTTGAACTAGCACCATCCGATTTCGATCGAACAATGCCAGCACCGCTAGAACTAGGACCCGGACCCGGTGATTCCTGATTCAAATGATCAGAAGATGCGGACCGTCCGGGTTTGACCCGGTCGGAACTGAGACCCATTTGATGGAGCAGGCGTTGGCGGCGCTCAGAAACAGAAGCAGTGGGTTGAGAGATCCAAACATCGTAACCCAAAGGGAGTTTAGGAACAAGAAAAGGGTGGGCATTGTTATTTTTATTGTGATTAGGAGGGGAATTGGAGTGCGAATGGGAATAAGGGTCAAGATCAGAATCGGAGTTGGAAGCAGAACAAGAACAAGAAGAAGAAGCAATGCGATCGAGCGATTCGTAGAAATGTTCTTCTTCTTCTTCTTCTGCTTCTTGTTCTTCTTCTTTTTCTTCTTCTTCTTCGGTCTCTTCTTCTTCTTCGCTATGGCGCTTATTGCTGCTGTTGCTGTTGTAAGTGTTTCTGCTCATTTCTTCTTAGCAGTCATTGTTTAATTAAAATAATATCATATCATTTTCATTTCGGTTCCATTCAATTCAAGAAAAAAACCTCCTGAAAACGAAAAACAAACGCCGACCCAATTGTCAGAAACAGAAGAAGAGAAGAAAAGAAAAGAAATGTTTTTTTTTTCCTTTTCTTTTCCCCTCCCTTTGTCTGTTTGGTTGGTTGGTATGTTGCAGTATCAGAGGTGGTGTTTCGTTGTATGGATTATGTTTTTGTTTTTGTTTTTGTTGGGTTGTTGCTGTTGTTGGTAATTGCGTTTTGTGGGTTTCTGTTGTTGGCAAAATGAGGGGATTGGAGAGGGTGGAGAGATCGGAGAGGACAGATCCGATAGAGAAGAAGGAAAGAGAAGAGAAGGGAACGGAGCCCTATGTGTAGTGTAATGTGTTTGCGCTGTGTGTGCTTTGGCTTGCGGTCTGGGCGAGAGAGAGAGAGTGTGTGAGAGTGTGTGTGTGGCGATGTTTTTGTGGGTGCAAATACGTACGTATGTATGTGTGTGTTTGTTTGTGTGCGTGTGGAGTGGAGTTGGGACTTTGGGTTTTCATTTTTCTCTTCTCTTCTTCTCTTCTCATGCCTACGTACATTTACAATTTTTTTTCCTTTGACATTTTCTTTTTTTTTTTTACTTCTTTTTTTTTTTTTTTTGTTTATCCAAAGGGTGTTGTATGTTTGAATTTACTGAATTAGTTTCTATAGACACTTATAGGGAAAATTATTTTTCAATGTTGGGATTTACTACAAATTAATGAGTATTGAAATCTCCATTTATTTGCCCCATTATTCTCTTTAAATGTTTTTTTTTTTAAGGATTCTCTTTAAATGTTTTTGTTAAAAAAAGTATATCATTTTAATTAGAAAATAAGTGTATGTTGGTAGGAGCAAGGAAATTATGAAGGTTCAAAATGCAGAATATTTTTTGGTCGTAAAATAGAATTTTAGTAATGTTTATTTAATTGCTTAAATTTATAAGTATGATTATTTATTTTACATATGAGATTTTACATTTAAATTTAGGATATATACAAATTAATATTACTAACACTCCATAAAAATTAATTTTATAAATCAATAAAAATCCTAGCAAGTTTTTTTTTATTTTTTTATTTCTTTGGTTTTTATAAAAAAGTTCACTTTTCATCACCGCTGATCATCTCTTAGATCAATGATGTTCCTTTATTATTTCTTTCAATTTGATTTACTCTATTTCATTTCTTTATTTTCAACAAATACAGATCTTTGATATTTTTTTGTTGGATTTATTTAAATATTTCTCCATGGAGTTCCTAACCATTTTCATGATTTGATTGTTTATGCTTTATGAAATATAATTATCTCCTAATTGTGGAATTTCTCTAGATATTTCTACAATCAAAAAAGACCAAAAGGTTGATATATGGCTAATTAAATTTATTGAATAGAGCATATGTAGCATTAAATTACATATTAAAAGAGATTTATTAATACGATTGAAGAATAGTAATAAAAAATTTCATTATTTAAGTGAAAATTTATTTTAACACTTCTTAATTGTAATATTATTGATATTCATATTATTTCTTTTGTCAAAATGTACTTTTGAAAGATTTATCTTTTCTATTAAAAAAAACACTTTCATGCCATAAATCCTCCTGAGATATATAGAATTAGTTTAGAGAATCCAAACATATAATATAATTTCGATAAAATAATATTCAATCAAGAAATAATTTTTTAATAATATTTTTAATCGATTCTACTTTAGAGCCAATGGATTAAATTCGTCATTCATTAAATTTATAAAATAATATATCATAAAAAAACTTTAAAACTTCTATAATGCACATTAATTAATTAATTTTGAATATATTAATAAACAATACATAATTGTTATACTTTTCGTAGGCATGAGTCAAGTGATGTATGCTTTTCTTGAAATTGATGTGTTATAATAATTTTTTATTTAAATAGAATTTTTACATATTTAAATATGTATATAAATTGATGTATTACATTATAATCTTTATTTAAATAGAGTTTTTATTGATTTTAAATATGTATAAAATGAAGTAACATTATGTATTAAACAATATAAAATGTAAATAAGAGTATATTTATAAATTTTATTTGGTAACAAATATATGAACCTAAAAAAATATAAATTGTATATGAAATATAGTTATTTTATATAAATTAATAATCTATTAGTTATTCAATTATTTGTTAGTATTAACAATTTCCTAATCTCAACACTATTAGTTTTTAAAAAATATATTATAGGTGTTGTATATATTTTCCATCCTCTTGCACCGGAAGTTGAATAAAGTTATGTCATGAGGTGATCTTCAACTCATAACTCTAAAAAATAGTAAATTTTTATTTTAAAATGTAGTTATAATAATAATTTCTCTTCAATTTATTACTTCTATTTTTAGCTTGAAAAAATATTTTTATATTTTTTTTTTATATTTCATTTTATATACTTTTTATTAATTTCACATTATTTATACATTTAACACATTACATCCATATTAACATTTTTTACACATTGCCCGTGAGGCTTTGACCTGTTGGCCAAGCTGGTTGTGGCATAATGGGAAGTCTCGGATTTGAGACCCACCCTTCCCCCTCCCTATTGTAAAATATATATATATATATATATATTTTACATATTCATTCAATAAAATTTTTATTTTTTGTCAATTATGCTAAGGATTGATTAATTAATTATATTTTGGTAATTATAAGACAAATTTAATATTTACATATTAATTAGAAATAAATCTATGTATATATATATATATATATAATGTTGAGATTCAAAATCACTAAGGTCAAAGTTTGACAAGTATCCTACCCCATACCTCATATTCACCCTTAAAGCCTTAGCCCTTATGTGTAACATGTTTAAAAATTCTAATTTTTTCTTAAAAATAAAATAAAAAAAATCATTATTTAATTGCAGTATAAAGCCATAAACTCTTTTATAGCTTAATGGTGAACATAGAGTGCAAATAATCCTTCACCGAATCAATTTCTGATTCTGATTTCCCTGTGATAAGGACATCATCCATATAAACTAAAAGTTTCAAAAAGGAAGCATTGTTCCTTTTAATGAAGAGCCAATGATCATGGACAAATTATTGAAATCCAATACTGCAAAATTTAGAATTCCACTACCTAGATGTTTGTTTAAGCTTGTATAATGAACATTTAAGTTTACAAACTTGCCCATTTTTAACTTTAAGATATTTTTCTGGTGCTACCATATACATTTCTTCATTAAGAAACCCATGTAAAAAAAAAGCATTATCTATGTCCAAATAGTGGATTACCAAGCTTTTGGAGGAAATTGCTAGAAAAATTCTGATTGTGACTAGTTTGGCTACTGGAGAAAAGCTTTCAGTATAGTCAGTATCTTCAACTTGATCATACCCCTTAGCCATTAGTTTGGCTTTATATTTATCGATTGTAGCATCAGGGTGTAATTTGATCCTTTACACCCATTTACATCCTATTGCTTCTTACCCTCTAGTAATGTAGTGAGTTCCCAAGTTTGATTTTGTTCCAAAGCTGCCAACTCTTTGCTTATAGCCTCAACCCAACAAGCATCAGTGGTGGCTTGAGTGCAAGTTATTGTCTCTTAGATACTTGATATATTTGCTAAGAATGATAAGTATGCAGAGGAAAATGTGGGTGTTTTATAAAAAGAAAAAGTTTAAGGTGTATAAATGGTAGTAGCACTAACCTAATCAGACTTACAAGTATGGTCGATATTCTTGATTGGAAAATAAGTAGCATTATTGACATAACCTTTAAGTTGTGCAAGTCTATTTCTCTATCTTGTATTATGTCTTATTTCAAGTGCATGTTCAATGGGAGATGAAGTTGAAACAACTAGGTCAGTTTGTTCAAAATGATGAGCATCGATCGCAGTTTCTAGTTTTTATGTAACCTTTATATGTTTATGATGTATTTCTGTTGCTGATAAAGGTAAAGTAAATTTTGTATTTTTAAAATCTTGCGAAATTTATCCAAGATATGAAAAATATTTTCACGAAAAATGACATCCCATGATATGTAAACAGAATTTGTGTCAATGTTAAAAACCTTTTAAGCATGATGACTTGGATTGTAACCAATGAAAATATATTTAAATGCTCTATTTGCAGCCTCGTGGCTCAAATGATGAACATTATAAGGTGAGGTCATGAGTTCAATCCCCCCTCTCTCTTTGACCTCCTAGTTGTTCAAAAAAATTCTCTCTTTATCAAATTTTGATTTGTAGGGAAAGGTGTTTGTCTCAAAATATAAGCAACCAAAGTTATCAATTTTATGATTGAATTTAAATGAAAATAAACGTAGTGCTTTTTTTCAAAGTAAGTGATGGAAACAGATTAATATCACCAGTATGTTTAACTTTTCTAAAAGAGCCATTAAGTAAGTGAACAAGTAAAGGTTCTTTTAGTGTTTTAAGTTTCTTTGTTTGCACACATATGATTTGAGGCGCTTGTATCAAAAATTCAAGTCTCATATCTTAACACACCAATAGCATTTAATGTTATAGCTAAGGCATGATTAGTGAAATTACATGCATAATTATTAAGGTTGGCAAAATTGATTTGATTACCTTCCATAATAACCTTTCTCTTTATAAGCTTTAACAATTCCTGTTGTACCATGTTTGCCAGTTTATTCTTTTCTATGCTTCCATTATCAGCAAATTCTAGTGGAGTCTCAACCATATTAGTTGTGGTTTTGTTATGAGATTTTTTGTATTGCTATTTTAAATCCTTAAACCATTCAAGGTAGCCATTCAATTTAAAGCAAGTCTCCTTAGTGTGCCCTTTTATGTTTTAATATGCCCTTTTATGTTGTAATGATCACAATATCTATTTTCTTTATCCCTCTTTATCCTAGCAGCGTTCTGTTGATTAATTTTCCCTCTATATTTCTCTTTTGTATGATTGATTTCCAATTTGTGATTTTGCAAGTAGAGCACTAGTTTTTGTTACATTACGAAAGACAACTGTTGACACTTGATTTTTAACAGTCCTCTATTAGTGGTCTAATAATAAAAGACTTCTGTTAACTAGAAAGAGGATAACCTTGAAAAAGAATATCCATAGTGTGCTTCTAGATTCATAACCTATAAACCCTAAATCAAGCATCTAAATTAGTGAACTAGACATCCAAACCTTCGAATCGTAAGTCTGATTCCTTGCACCGGAAGCTCAAAAGATCAAAAAAATTTTAAAAGTGGCTAAGTAAAGGTTTTACTTTGAAACCCAAACCTTAGGTGCAAAGTCGAGACTCAAAAACCTTAAATTAGGGCTCTAAGAAGCTAAACCAAAGCTTTCAGAGTCTGGTTCGCTGGTTTAGAGGTTAAATCAAACCTAAACACCCAAAAAATTTTGAGAACCCTGAAATATTCAATGAACTGAACCTAGAGGACTTAAAAGACCCCTAAAACTTCAAAGATTTGAAAAATGACCTAAAAATGATCCGAAACACAATGAAGGTGATGAATATGCATGGATTCTAAAAGACCCATGCAGTTCATCAATCCACACACGTGGATTCCCATCCATGTGTGTGGGTTTTCTGATTTTTCAGAGGGCTTTTAGCAATTTTTAAATTTTTAAATATTTTTAGATGAATTTTGGGACTGATTTTGAGCATTATCAAGCCAAAAGTATTTAAAGAAACCATTAATTTTAAGCCTCAAAACTCTTTTTTTAGGATTTTACACCTAAAATCCAAACCGAAACAAGGTAATTTTCTAGAGACCCGATTAATCATTTTTATTAAAATTGAATTTTTTTATATGTTTTGTATATTCGCTTCTTCTTCTAAATTTCTATTTTTATTTATTATTTTATTTTATCATTTTGAAATTCTTATTTGTTTTTCTTATTTTATTTGTATT